>CM035409.1:167408528-167478528 GCA_020310875.1 Ceratopteris richardii
AGAAGGTTGAGTGTTGATCTCTAGTTATATGTTATGCATGTCATTGAGAAACACCATAAATGTTTACTTAATGTGTATTTCTCATGGTGGTGATTCCTTGGAAAGAGTGAGCAAGAGGTGTTGTAGTTGTTCCAACCTAGTCATGTGATGATTGTTCTCTTCTCTCTCTTGTTTGAAATTGTGTAGTTGCAACAAATTGAGGCTTGCATATCTTGAAATCTTTCATTGGTGTTTTTCTATTGGCTACTGGAGTGGCTAGCTAGAATTATCTAGTCATGTTGTCCCAATGGATATGAAACTTTGATATTTAGCTTTTGATATTCTTGCATATTGAGGATGTTAAGTTTGACATCTTGATTGTTGAGGGCTTGTGTAGCTCTCTTTGTTGTTGCTTATGTTGAGATTGGGTTTCTATCACATATTTAGTGGAATGCATATATGATCTTGTTATACATTCAACCAAACTATTAAGATTCATACTTTTCTTTGTAGAGAGTGCACTCTCGCTCTAGAAGATGCATCATGTGTGGAACTCATTGATTGCTTTCTATGTGGTTGTGTTCTTCTTGAGAAGCCCTTTTTCCTTATTTTTTTTCATATTGTATTCGTAGAGGACCTTGCACGGTAGAAGATTCTTGCATATCAATGCCAATCTTCTGTTTCCTTCAAAATGAAGATGCTCACGTTTGAATCCTTGTTGTCCTGTTGCCAATTGTTGTGTCTAAAGAGGAAATTTTGACTCCCCAACCTAGATTATTCCTTGTGTGATAAAGGATGTCTTTGAATCTCGTTTAGAAGAGGATGATTAGAAGACACTTGTGCTTCAACAATGAAATTGATCCGAATATTCTAGCTTCTCAAGATGGTTTGATCTATGGAGATAATTGCTCGCTCCTTTAGGAAACGAAATACCTTTTGAGCATTGATTACTTGAGAAAGAAAGCCTTCGGATAGACTGAATAAATTGAATGATAATACAACCTATCATGGCGTAGTTTGACTCTGATGTGGCATATTAAGATGCTCGTTGCCATTCTTTTGTTTCCTATATGAATAGGGGTTCAAATTCATTGATGGATTCGATTTTTCTTTCCCCTATGCCTACTTGTACGTGTCAATTTGTTGTATATTCCTATGCAATTGATTCACTATAGATTATTTGATTGTATTGAATGCAACTTGAGTAACTATGAGACAACCAACTGAAAGTAAATGTTTCTAACCCATGCCAATCTTCCATTGAGATATCCTATCTATAAATGACTTGAAGTTGGTCATTTCATGTTGAGAGGTGTCTATAAGGATAGGCATTGCATGCCTCATTCTCCTCCTCTCATTTACGTATTGTCCCCATTCTTTGTTCTTTGGAAATCGTGATAACGCTTCAACTTGATTAAATGAAAGCATTGCTCCTCTAGCCGTTTACTTTTTGCTCCTTGTAAATATGCAAAAGTGTATTTTGTGAGAGGCCCTATAGATGTCTTTACATGATAACCAATAATATAATTTGCTAATACATCACCATGAAAAGCGGTTAACTATATTGCTCCCCTTTTGGATATTCTTTGGAGTACAAAGGGTCCATATCCTTTCTTTTGCTTTCTTCACATGTTGTTTGAGTGTATATTAGAACTAAGTTAAATTCCTTGAGATCTTTATCTTTTTATGTGCATCATAATAAGCCCGTTATCTCTTTTTAAAAACTTATATTCATGTGATAACTCTCACTTGTGTCTCATGCAACGTTTAGAATCATTCTATTTGTTATGAAAGCTCATGTTGTGTCTAGGAGTTGCAACTCTCAATGTGGGGACTAAAAAGCCTATTTGCACTGTAGCATTTTGTCCATATACCATGTTAAAGAAGGTTGTTCCTAAGGTAACTTTGCAAGCAACCTGATAGACTTAAATTGAATGATGAAATTTTTTAATCATAGTTTGATTGATAAAAAAATGACTAAGTATATATGCACCATACATAAGACGTTATTTGTGTTCTTAGGTTTTGAGCATCACATCTTCTTGTGGGTTGGGATTCTATCCTTTTGGTTTGATAGTTAGTTGCAACTAAGATGTAGTCAACATGTGGTTCATGTGCAAGTTCACTCATTGGTCTAATAAAGTATAGTTCATATATTATGAATGCCCTTTCTCCCATCATAGGTCTCAAGTGTTGGAAGTTGGAAAACATTCAAGCTCAACATTGCAGGAGTGTGCCCCAATTTTCATCTTCCACATCATCCATAATCAAAGGAGGATGATTTCCATGAGTTGAAGGCATCAAAGTATGTTCAGAATGGAAAGAAATTGATTAGAGAAGAAATATGTCACCTATTGATGTGTTTGGATCTCATTTTTTGACACATATGTTTTTGATTGATTAAAGGGCTTGTATGTGACCTCTAAAGCCTCTAATGAGGTGTATTGTGACTTAGATTTGTGGAAAAGGGTCCGAAGTTGCCCCCTTGCTTAAGCACACGCCTTACTAGATCTTGTCCACATATTTGTAGAGATTTCATTTTATACACTCGATCTCTGTAGATGATCTTGGAATAGCACTTGTTATTGTAATTGTTATTTCACTTTGAGTCCATTTCTAGTGTGTTGTATCTTTTGTTGGAAAGCTGATAGTTCTACTTTGAGCGGTATTAGTCTCGAGATTCTTGCCTACACAAAGTTAAAGAAATGTTCAAAACATTGTTTCTGTACTTAGCTACTACTCTGTGAAGAGATCAAGTAGTGTATTCTGATGCAACTTTGAGGCATTGTCGAGTGTACAAATCATTCAAAAGCTCTCCAAGTGATGTTTGAGTATGCAAAGTTTCATTTATAGTCTCTGCTTTACTATGAGAAGGTCAGAAGGCATAAAGGCTTTATCTGAAAAAATGAGGATCCTAGGAGGGTTCATTTGCTTTGGTTGTGCACATAGGAGTGTTTAACCTCCAAGAGTGTCATCAAAGCTATAAGTGGAGTACCAAAGAGCAAAGAAAGATATCTTGAAGTGAAGTTAAGGCCTCATCAAAGTTTGAAGGAAAGGTCTATGGGGACTTCTGAGTGGTGGAGAGCCAAAAACCTATATGGATGAGTTAAATCCAACCAATGACTAGAGAAGAACCGTGAGAAAGTGCGACGAAATAGAGAAAAGAGTCATTTTTATTTTATCTTAGCATATCATCAACTCCATGATAGGACATATTCCGGGTTTGCACACATCAAAGAAGGTGTGGGAGTTGTTGGAGAGATTGTACTCTGAAGTATTTCGATGGCGATGCACCACACTGCACTCTCCTTCTCGAGAGCTCCACGACGATATGCTCAGAGTAGAAAACCGAGCTCCTGACGCCACACACAGTACTCCGCACTGAGGTTTTAGAATACGCAGAAAACGCAGTACACAGGGAGCACGAAGATAGACTTCTTAGGTCTTACAAATGCGGTCGAACTTACAATCTGTGACTGACCAGACCACTATATGTTTTATTAAAGAACATATACAAAGAAATGTCCGGTGGCCATTTGGCCTTTCACATGGACACTAACGGTAACAATCTCCCACTAAAGGCCAATATGGCCAGAGTAACTATGGGAGAAAAAAGAAAGAATGATAAAGAATACCTGAGTGTAAGTATACAAACTATACCTCCCACCTGATGGGCATGTTACACAGTATACAAGTGACTGCGTAAGATCAAGAATCAAGTAACCCCCATCAAGTGACAACAGTGTCGAAAGCTATCCTGTGGTAGAGCTTTAGTCAAAGCATCTGCAGCATTATCTCGAGTGTGAACCTTCTCAAGAATAATGCTCTCAGTGGCTAAGCAATCTCTAATGAAGTGATATCTCACCTCAATGTTCTTGGTCTTTGCATGATAGACCGGATTCTTAGCCAAAGCAATGGCACTCTGACTATCACTGAGCAAGTGAGGTACATGCTGAGGCAAACCCATATCACAAGCAAGAAGAGAAAGCCACAATGCTTCCTTACATGCCTCACTTGCTGCAACATACTCTGCTTCTGTGGTGGAAACAGCTGTACATTCTTGAAGACGAGATCTCCAAGAGATAGCACCTCCATCAAAATGAAAAATGTACCCTGATGTAGACTTACAATTGTCTACACAACCAGCATAGTTAGAATCTGTGTAACCAATAATGGATGCTTTCCCTCTACCTAAGCATAGACACTTGTCCTTAGTGCCACTCAGATATCTCAAAATCATTTTGACCGCTTCCCAATGTTTCTTGCCAGGATTAGACATATATCTGCTCACAACTCCCACTGCAAATGCAATGTCTGGTCTCGTAGCTACCATAGCATACATGAAACTACCAACAGCAGACTGATAGGGAATTTTGGTCATGAATTCCTTTTCCTCATCTGATTTGGGGCATTCATCCTTGCTCAATTTCACATATGTGGGTAAAGGTGTACTCAATGCCTTTCCACCCTGCATATTGAATCGATGAAGTACTTTGGATATGTACTCACTTTGAGACAAGTATATGCATCTTTTACTCCTATCACGAGTGATGCGCATGCCAAGAATATGTTTGGCATCCCCCAAATCCTTCATATCAAATGTCTGACTCAACTTCTTTTTGAGAATTGACAAATCATAAGAGGACTTCCCAGCAATCAACATATCATCGACGTAAAGTATCAAGCATATCAAGCTGCCATCCGAACATCTCTTTGTGTAGAGACAATGATCCTCATTGCTCCGAGAATAGCCTTGGGACTTCATAAAAGCATCAAACTTTTGGTACCATTGTCTAGGAGACTGTTTAAGTCCATACAAGCTCTTCTTGAGCTTACAAACTAGACTTTCCTTGCCAGGAACTACATAACCCTCTGGTTGTTCCATATAGATCTCATCTGTAAGATCTCCATGCAAGAAAGCTGTTTTCATATCCATTTGGGCTAGCTGTAAGTCCTCCATTGCAACGAATCCAAGCAACATGCGCAAAGTAGTCATCTTGACCACTGGAGAGAAGATTTCCTCAAAATCAACACCATGTTGTTGCTTAAAACCCTTTGCAACAAGTCGTGCTTTATATTTTGGAGAAGCACTATCTGATGTGAATTTCAGCTTATATACCCATTTACATGGTAAAGCTTTCCTGCCCTTTGGCAAAGGTACTAAGTCCCAAGTACCATTCTTGTGAATAGAATCCAACTCACTCTTCATGGCACGCTCCCACTTGACATGATCCTCTGTCTGCATAGCCTCTTTGCTCACCGGCATCTGTTAGCATAACAAAATCTAAACCTGGAACATATCTATCAGGTGGATATGAGACACGTGCAGAACGTCTCAATGGTTGCTGAACAGGAACATGTGCAGGCTGATCTGAATGGACATTCTCTTGAACATCCCTATGTGTAGCATTTTTATGCATGCTAACCGGAGGACTAGTATGCTCAAACACCACTCTTCTCACTTCAAGCTCCTTAATCGGCTGTTTATGCATCTTAGACTCATTAAAAATGACATCACTACTTCTGATCACTGACCGTGTTTCAGGATCCCATAAGCGATATCCAAATTGTCCTTCTCGACCATATCCAAGAAAAATGCATTTCTTTGACTTATGGTCCAACTTCTGTCTAAGATTCTTGGGTATATGAACATATGCTTCACACCCAAAAACTTGAAGATGATCATAATATGGTGGTTTCCCTGTCCATAACTCTTGTGCCACTTTCAGACCTTTGGCAGTACTAGGTGAAAGGTTAATCACATGAACTGCAGTCAATACTGCTTCTGCCCAAAAACCTTGTGAGAGGTTTGCATGATGCAACATAGAGACTACTCTATCTTGAATAGTTCTATTCATCCTCTCAGCTACACCATTCTGTACTGGGGTATAAGGAGCTGTAAACTCTCTACGAATCCCTCTACACTGACAGAAAAGGCTGAATTCATGTGAGGTATACTCACCCCCATTATCTGAACGTAAAGCCTTAAGCTTAGTTCCTTTTTCAGTCTCAACTGAAGCAAGCCATTTTCTGAAAGTAGGAAATACATCATCCTTCGATTTGATAGGATATACCCAGACTTTTCTAGTAACATCATCTATGAAAGTGACAAAGTAAAGAGAACCACCTAAGGACCTAGTGGGCATAGGACCACACACATCTGTATGAACAAGCTCTAAAGGCTGAATTGAAGAGTCAATGTGCGTTTTATGCACATTTCTGGTTTGCTTTCCATATTGACAATGCTCACAAAATGAAAAATCAGAGAAAGATAACACAGGTAAGTAGCCAGAACGAGAAAGATTTTCCATTCCACTACGAGATATATGGCCCAAACGACCATGCCAAATACAAGCCATAGGCTGTTCAGTAACAGCTAACAAGTGTTCTTTCTGTGATACAAATAAAGGGTAAAGTGAGCCAACTTTCCTTCCTTTTGCAATAACCATATTGCCCTTTGATATACGAAAGGATTGAGCATAGAAGACCACCTTGTAACCAAGGTCATCAAGTTGACCAACTGACATCAAACTGCGTGATAACTGAGGTACATGGCGTACATTATGCATAGTAAATTTTGAACCGTCAATGAACTGCACAACCACATCTCCAATCCCCACAACATCACACTGGTAAGAGTCACCAAGTCTCACGGTACCAAGAGACTTTGCTGCATAATTAGAGAACCATTCTCTATGTGGTGTCACATGGAAAGAAGCACCAGAATCTAGCAGCCAGGTGTGGGAAAGAGAATCAGCCATAAGTGCCTCAGATGGCACAGTACTATCAAGTGTCAACACATCAGCATCATCAGAAATAGCATTAATTTCTTCAATCTTCACAGTCGAAGTAGATGGTGCAGGTAACTGTTTAACATGCCCATCAACATTCTGTCCTTTACCTTTAGCATTCTTTAATGCATAACAGTCTTTCTTCATGTGTCCTTTCTTATGACAATAATGGCATTCAATATCCCTCTTCCTTGATTTACTTCTGCTCTTATTCCGTTGACCATTCTTTTCCTTGTTCTTGCTCCTGCCATGTTGTTGATTCTTTCCTTGGTAAGAATCACGAACATTATATGCATCTCCACTCTGAGTGCCAACCATAGATTTTCTACGAATCTCCTCACTCAAGAGTGCTCCACATATGTCATCATAGACGAGTTTACCACCTGGTTCACTATTGCTAATAGCTGTGCAAAATGTATCCCATGATGATGGCAGGGTGCATAACAGCAATACTGCTTTCATTTCATTGTCCATATCCATTTTCTGAGCCTATAACTGGGAGAATATGGCATCAAACTCATTTAGATGAGCAGCAACACTATCTGTGTCCTTCATACGAAGGTCGTATAATTTTCTCATCAGATATACTTTATTTGATGCTGTCTCTTTTTCATATGTATTGCATAACTTCTTCCAAAGCTCCTCTGCACTTTCACAGTCTAATACTATAAAGTAAACATTATCTGCTAGGTGCAAGCGAATGGTAGACCTGGCCATTTCATCTAACTCATCCCAATCATCTTCATCCATGTCAGCAGGCTTCTTTGAAATCCCATTTACTGGCTTCCATTGCCTTCTTTGAATCAGCACATCTTTAATCTGATTCTTCCATAGAGCAAAGTTTGTGCCATCAAATTTTCGGATCTCAAAATGGTCTTTGCCCTGCAAGTTATAGCTCCTCCTCGGAACGCTAGCACTAGACCCTGATCCACTGGATGTGCCTGAGACCTCTGATGCCATGATCGTAGAGAACTGAATAGAATGATAATGGAGCTAGAAGAGTCCAAACACCAACAAATAAGTGTATCAAGGAGTAAATCGACCACTATATAGTTGACTAAACCAGAAATCTGGAAAAATTTTGCCAGAGTATCCTCTGCAAAATTAGCATATGACCAATGTCAAAGTATCATAAAACTACAAGTACTGACATGTCTACCTGCATAGTGAATCACTGACTCCACTGTATATAATCAGTTACCCAATAGAAGCCAACTAGGCTTATCGAGCACCTATGAACAACTATCATACATCTCCTATGGCGAGGCTGGGTAAGTCTTCCACCTGCATCACTGAAGAGACCCCGACATCTGGGTGTCTCCCAGTTAAGAAAACCTCACCACGACCCTCTTTATCAAACGTAAAAGGCTTTATGCAAAGAACGTAACCGCTATATCAATGCCCACATGGACGTACATAAGCGGTATCCACAGAAGCGTACATGGTGTGTATGTGCTCAATATATGCAGTAAAATGACACTGAAAGGCTGAATACACAGCCCAAAAACTAGCCAATAACACCTGCAAGTGTCTGTCAACTCTGATGTTTTAGGCTTTAAAAACCTGCATAAATTTGCAGCGACTGCTCCCACCAAAACTGAAAACCCCTCGAGAAACTTGTAGTTTTACGAGTGTGGCTGAAAATACAGCCCCAAAGGTTGATATTTATTGTCTGAGAAGTACAAGGAACACTCTTCTTGATGTTCTTGGACCTGTGTGAAGAGAACTACGTGCGAAAGTACTCCGAAATGGCTCAAAAAACACCCCAAAATTGTTTCAGAAATAGGCTTTAAAAGCAAAAATGAAGCTTTGAGGGACCAAAACTTGTTCAAGGTAATGTCAAGCTTAGTCTTTCCCCTTCTTCAAACACCACAAGAGTGTAGCTTAGTGGCAAGAGATTGCCACGGTTAAGCGAGCTCTGGGGGGAACAGTACTGGGATGGGTGACCTCCCGGGAAGTACCGGGAACCTCTATATTCCTTGATCGTTGAGGTCCTCCCTCGCACGCAGCCAACGGCGCCAACAGTGACTTCGGTGACTCGGATGACAAGATATGCCAAGGTCTATGCCTTGGTCGCCGCCTTAGTCGTCGTAAGCCTTGGAGAAAGCCTGGGGGGGGGGGTGCTCGCTTCGCTCGTACAAAAGGAACAAAGCTTTTTGCCTCGAACTGCTCTGATACCAGTGAAGTATTTCGATGGCGATGCACCACACTGCACTCTCCTTCTCGAGAGCTCCACGACGATATGCTCGGAGTAGAAAACCGAGCTCCTGACGCCACACACAGTACTCCGCACTGAGGTTGTAGAATACGCAGAAAACGCAGTACACAGGGAGCACGAAGACAAACTTCTTAGGTCTTACAAAGGCCGTCGAACTTATAGTCTGTGACTGACCAGGCCACTATATGTTTTATTAAAGAACATATACAAAGAAATGTCTGGTGGCCATTTGGCCTTTCACATGGACACTAACGGTAACATACTCCACCTCCACAAGATCTAGGAAAATTGAGCTCAAAATGAGCTAAATAATCTTAGTAAAAGCCATTCTCAAGGTATTATTGATAGCATATTAAAGGTTAAAGAGCTTGCAGATGCATTAGGGTCAATCGGGTTGTTCCCTAAATGATGATGATCTTGTAGCCCACACCTTAAGTGGACTTACGAATGATGGAAAATGGATAGATTTCACAACTTTATTGTATGCAAGGGACTTCCTCATTTTGATCAACTAATCACTCTCATGGTGATAGTAGAGATGGACCTGGGTGGTAATCATGTCAAAGATAGCCAAGGGCAATTATTTTATGCAGGTAGAGGAAGAGGAAGACACAACCGAGATGCTACAAGAGGACGAGGAAGATATCAAAACAACGAAGGAGGTTAAGGAAAACAAGAGAATGCAAGTCAAAGAAATGGAAGAGCAACAAATAGAGGAAGAGGTGGAAGTTTTGATGGAAGAAGACAACACCCTTCAAATGGATGCTTTGTATTTTGTAAGTCGGGTCATTTTGCAAATGAATGGTATCATAGATCTCAAAGACTAGGGAATGAAAGCAACAATAGAAATTATAGAAGGCAAGGTAACTATGCAAACACATAATCTAGACAGGGAATGGTTATCTAATTTCCATGAGGTACGATGAAGATACAACTTGAGCTAATGAATATGTATGGTTTGTGGAAAGTGGATGTAACAAATATATGTCATGTCTGAAGGATATTTTTAATAATGTGTAGGTCCCAAAGCATCAAGGACATGTGGAAACAAGTGAAAACTTAGATCATACCACTCAAGGTATGGGAGATATCAGTTTGGAAGGGAATCAAGGGGCAAAGTTCCTATCAAAGGTACTATATGTCGCTACTGTTACCAAAAACTTGATTTCGGTAGGCATAATGGTAGAGAAAGGCTACGAAGTTAGGATCAATGAAAGAGGATGTTTTGTTGAGGATCCAATTGTAGGTGTCAAGCTCATATAAAAAGGAAATAAGCAAGGAGAATGTTCACAATGGACATAAATCAGCCACACCATTCAAAGAATGTCACATATGGAGACAAGAGAATAGCAGAGTTGGACGTATGTCATAAAAAAAAGGGTCACATGAACCTACAAAAGCTCAAGGACATGCAAAGGAGGATCTTTGAAAGAGGCCTACCAAATCTTACTTCTAAATTTTTGCGTGAAAGTAGTATAGCTTACCATCTTGAGCATAAGCCTTTGCAACAAGCCTAGCCTTATACCTATCAACTGTTCCATTAGGCTTATGCTTCAGCTTCTATACACACTTAGTGCCAATGGCCTTCTTGCTAGGAGGCAAGTCACATAAAGACCAATAACCATTTTTCATAATAGCATCATATTCTAATTGCATAACAGCCATCCAATTTTAGAATTTCATGCTTCATCAAAGGAAATAGGCTCATTCTCATCACAGAGACTAGAGGCAGCCATAACATAGTAATCTGATGCAAAAGAAGCACTATAGAGTGAGAACAAGTATGATCTGATAGAGTTGCAAAGTTTGCACCAGCCATTTTTGCATAGTTTTGGCCTCCTCAATATCAAGTCTCTCATCAACAAGTGCATTATGTAAATCTGCAAAAGAGGCAGCAAAGTATCATACATGTCTTTGGAGCTAATGGATGTCTCCTTAGTACATGAAATTAATGGATGAATAGCATCTTCCACAAAAACAACATCACTGCTAACCAAAATGCTTTTAGTCTGTGGATGATATAGACAATAGGCTTTGCTTTCAGAACTGTAGGCAACAAAAATAATTTCACTGCTTTATCATCCAATTTCCTAGGTTGTTGTTCAGGCACTAATGCATATGCCAAACCACCAAAAACATGTAGGTGAGCCACAGATGGCTTATGACCATGCGAAGCCTCATATGGAGTGATAGACTACAATGCTTTAGTGGGACACCCGTTAAGTACATATGCTGCACACATGACAACCTCAAGCTAGAAACTATGTGGAAAAGCTTGATTCTTGACCATACACCTCACCATCTCCATGAGTGACCTGTTCTTCCATTCAGCATCTCCATTTTGTTGAGGTGTATATGGAACTATACATTGATGTTTTATCCCACGTTCAGCTAGAAATGCATTAAAGTTAGAAGACATATATTCCCTCCCCCTCGATCAAAACAAAGGGTGCCCATTTTACATGCTGACATATTTTCAGCCAAAACTAGAAACTATTTGAAGCACATAAATACTCTAGACTTTTCTTTCAATGGATATACCCATGCATGCCTAGAAAAATCATCAATAAAACTCATGAAGTAAAGATAGTTTCCAAAAGAGGGTGTTTGCATAGGACCATACACATTACTTTGAACAAGTTGCAATTTCTAAGTAGCTTGAATTGAGCCATCTTTTGGGAACAAAGAACACTGCATTTTGCCCAAAATACAACCTTCACAAACATATTTACTACATGCCTCAAGTTTGAGCAGAGGACACCATTTCAGATTTTTGCAAGCATAGCAAACTAGCAAAATTTAGTTGACCGAAGCACGCATGCCAAAGCTTTGCATCTGACAAAGCCTGAGAATCATGTACTGCACATGCTGAAACATTTACAAAATTTTCATAGTGTATGAGCTTATATAGCCCATGGCATAAAATGGAAAAATCAATAATGAAATGGCCATTTGATAGATCATGAACTATACATCTATCATCAACAAATTTCACAACCAAGCCAATCTTGGCTAAAGGTAAAATTGATAAAGAGATTCTTCTTGATCCCTAGCACAAATAAAGCATCCAAAAATGTAAAAGAACTACCATCAACAGTAGCCAATGTTGGTGCATTTTTCCAAGCCTAGTGCTTGATTAAAATAATTTGAGTTATGGTCCTTTATGAACTCTCAAATTGAGAAACCATAAAACCCTTCTCTTGTAAAAGGTAAAAAGTAGAATCTTCAAATGTAAAAGGAAAAATAGGAATTCCACGATTTTGGTAGGTACAAATCATGAAATCCAAGAAGGAGGAATCAATAAGATGAGATTCCCTAGAATGGAAGAACTTCTAGGTGGAATCCCCACCAAATTTGAATTCAAAAATTCCTATAAAAGCTCACGAGGAAAGTTGCGGGGTAGAGCAATCCTTTGGAACATATTAGAATTGAGATTTGGATCATTATTGAAGCACACATTGTGATTCTCATTCCCATGCTTCATTAGCATCAATTTCATGTACTATATGTGCAATACATATTGATTTCTTTGATCATACTTGGAGTTCTCTACAACTCGTGTCTGAGGTTTAATCAATTTTTTTGGTCAACTTTGATAAGTGATTTATCTCAATGTACTTATTCTTTTGAAGTAATTTAAATTGCTATAGGTAAAGTGATAAGCCTATTTTCTTCATCACAATTTTTTTTCCATTTGGATCTTTACTCTATGAGCAACCTCAATTTGAAGTGACCTATGTATGTAGGCAGTTTACTCGTGAAAAGTTGGGGTGACATCCCAATGTTCCTAAATTATTTTCTCTCAGTATAGTCCATTAAAATTCATCAAATTTGTTGCTTTAAATTCATTATATATTCAATTGAATGTGTACAAAGCTTCTCTGGTCAATTTTATGTAGACTTTGAGCTCTAAGTAAAATACCAGAGTGCTCTTCATCCCAAAATATCAAGTTTTTGATCATTTGTTTTGTATTGAGTTATCTATTTTGATGAATCAATTGGGCAATGATCTTTCAAAGTACTAAGGAGGTTTTATTACATCATTAGCAAGCCCAAAGTGTCTACTAAACATACTTGGAGTGAAACTTGGCACGTGTAGAGCAGGTTATTACAACATCAACATCATCTTTGGAGTGTATCACCATCTCTTCTCACAGTCAGAATGATCTTACCAACTGCCATAACAAGATAAGAGGAGTTGTTGGCACATGTGACAGTATTCCCTGAAGGGGTAGGCTCAAGTGAAGCGAAGAAAGTGTGCTACAAGGTAATATGTTTGGTTACCCACTATCAAAGTACCAAACATCTGAGTCTATTTTAGACGTACACTATTCATGAGAAGATGGGTCAAAATTGTAAATAGTGGTAAATGCCCATTCTTCATTATACACAAGATTAGTAGACTCTGCTTTGGGTGTAGAGGCCTCTACAACAACCATTCCAGCCCCTTTCTTCCCTACTTCTTTAGCAGCCAGTTTTGGACAACTCTTTATGACATGATCATTTCCTTTAAAGTATTTGCAAAACCATTTCAGCTTTTCTGTTTTCTTCTCGTCTCTATCATCCTTTGATTGAGTAGAATTAGCAAATTTTTGCTTACTAGTAGAAGAGATCCATTTACCTTTGCCCTTTTGAGTAGCCAGTAAAGCTGGACTTGCAACACACATAATCGACCTGTTCTGCCTAGACTGATCTTCCTGCAACAGAACAGAGGCTAACTCGTCAAATGTTAATTCATTTGGATTTTATTTCATCAACAAACAAAGAGTAGAAGTAAAACTCTGATATGAATCGAGATTATAATTGAGTACACTCTACACAAGTGAACTGTCAGGTAAGACTTCATCAACAAAAATCAACTGTTCCGTCAAATCTTTGATCTTTGTCTGAAAGCTCTCCATGGAATCTCCTTCATTCATGTGCTCACTCTCCAATTGTTTTTGAAGGTAAGCAACATGAGCCTCATTCCTTGCCTTGTATAAAGTGGTAAGTGTATCCCAAGCATCCTTAGCTAATCTGGAAGAGCGAATGTGAAGAATAATGGCACATTCGATAGACAAGGCTATCAATACATATGCCTGAGCATCTCTACCATCCCAAAAAATTTGCTCTGTAGTAGGTGCAACAAGAACCGCAACACAAATAGGAACATGAAGAATATCACCATCTTCAATACTGTCTGCATCATGTTCAGCAATTGTGTTTGTAGGTGTAATAGGATGTTTTTCAACACCCTACACAATATTCCACAGTCCTTTTGCAACCAATACATGATGCATCATATAAGCCCATAATGGGTAATTGGTCTCGTCCAAATTATCCTCAATAACCAACATACGGAATACATCACTTCTTTCAGCCATGGCCACTCATTAAAATACCCTAATGTAGAAAAAATGACTGTATCTTAAAAAGTTGAACAGAAGTACCCTGATGAGTTCTATTAAACCTGCAGCAGAGTTTGAGACGCTTCTAGTGGAGAACCAAAAGCTGTATATATCTTTGGCACAAAAAGGCAAAATTGCCTACACAAGCATTGTGATAGTGCGTTCGGAGGCCAAAATGAGCTCAAATTGCCTAATCACTTTGAGTATGCTCACCAAATTTGTGCAATTCTAAGACTGTGATCGGAGGAGTGTCAAGGACACCTTAGATGAAGTGATGACCTGCTTTGATACTAATTCTTGGAGTTCGAGGTCTGTGGAAGGAAAACTAGCTTGGGAATTCGTGAAACCGATTAGCATTACTCTAAACACATACATACCCCATTATATGGAAAATGTAGTCTTGTGTTGATCTTTAGGAGGTGTGGCTACCTTATTATAGCCTAAAAAATCATCAAAGAGGCTATAGAGTTCCTTATCAATGAATTTTTCTTGAACATGATAAGTTATGGGTAGTGAATAACTATCACAGATAATAGAAACAATAGCTTTTTTGAGATTGATACAAACTCTTAGCTTACCATTTTTCTTTGAAACCATAGCTATAGGGGATTCCTAATGTGCATGTTGAATCTCATATTTGAAACATATCACCAATAAATTATGAAAATCTTCTTTGAGTTTATTGAGAAAAGCATGATTAAGGTTTATGCCTTTGCTTGGAGGATTTTGCATCTAGGATCATTGGTATTCTATGAGTGAAAATCTTTGCATCAACATATTTGAGGTCTATGTAAGTCCATGCAAAAATATTTCTCTAGTTTTTAGATAAGTCCTTCAATTTCTCTTCTTACACTTGTTACAAATTATTGCCTATAAATGTATATTTTTGCCCCGTCTTCCACAATCATCACTATTTTCTTTGTGTTATCTTTGTAATCATGTGTGCCACCCGTTTGTGCATATTTCTTAGGCATTTGGTTAGATATTTTACATTGTTGAACTTGGTATTTGGTGAAGTGCTCTAGATTCAAAGTTTCTCACTTCATCCTTTTCATTCTCACTTTTCCTCTTCACTTCAGGTTCTTTTATTGTATGATTGAGTGGGTAGGATCTTATGATTGACTTCATAACACAATCTTTAGCATTCAATTCCTTTATAAACTCTTATTTTGCATTGAAATTTGTGTCCCTAATGATTGCATTTTTCTCAAGATCTTAAAAGTGTTTATGCATGCATCATCTATTTTCTTTAATATGGTTCCATGAATAGATCATGAGCATCATATCCGTTTGCATCACAAGATAAGATCATAGTCTATTCCACCATTGAAATAACGGAGTGGTTAGGACTTGCATCCAACTAAATGGTTTAAACTCCTCATTAGGAGATTTCATTAGCATTTATGATGGATCTTAAATAGCTTTTCCTAACCCTTTATCTACCCAGTTATTACTCACTTTTATTCTTATTTCCTCCTTTTTGAGTGCTTGGCAAACCATCAATTAATTTCCTCATTCGCCTATGATGCATCACTTGCATTACTCCTTCTTTAGGTATGTAAATTTCATCTTGGTGAACTACATTCTAATGTAGACGTGGAATGTATCTATGTGTGTAGTTACTAACATTTATTCTAATTTTGATCCCTTGATTTTGCAAATTTAAGGTGTTAATATCTAAATATTGGACCTCTTGTAATTGTCTCATGAAAGGCCTATTAAGAATCATCTTATAGTTGGTAATGGTAATCTAGATAAAATGACAAATTATTAGAGTTTGTGGAAACTTTACACACGAGGTCATGAAAAGGACTCTGATAAATTTAATCGATCTCCTTATATGTAAACTAATCACAAATTTATGTTAGGCATACTTAATACTTCAGCCTCAAGTGACCACAAATGATCCATGGAGATTGAATTGTATAGATCTCATTATGAGGAGAAGCCATTGTGAGAGCCTTCATATTGTGGAGCCCTAATTTCCAAGTTATATGAGGTATCTGTGTCACCATTGATGGTGATAGATGATCTTTTTGAGCATAGCCATGAGGTTAGGTAGACCATAAACTTGTGTGCCATTGGATTTTTATTTAGGGAAATAATGAAGGCCTGATGGTGCCATGCAATTTCTCATAGAACCTTATTCGCATGAGTGTAGAGGGGGATTGCTTCCTTATGTGGTGTCCAAGTGGCCTATCCCCTTGACCCATATCGGTGAGGTGGTAAGACTTTTGTTCATGGAGATATTGCCAAGATATTGCATTTTATGAACTATTTTTGTTGGAGTTTGAGGCCTGCGGAAGCACATGAAAAAAAAGTAGCCCATTAGGGCAATAGGCCTATATACAAGCTGGGAAAAAAAAAACCTCCTAAAGAGGGATAAAAGTACGCCAGTGGTCCTAATGTGCGCACACATATCACTACCTAAATATATCAACAAATCCCCCCTGGACATGATGCGGTGAATAAGGAGCTGACACTCATGTATAAGGAAGTGCCAAGCTATGTGGAACCAATCCATAAAAGGAAGTACACCCAAAGCTTTACAGAAATCTTCAAACTTCTCCCTAGGCAAAGCCTTTGTGAAAAGGTCTGCAATGTTCTCCTGCTTGGGCACATATGCCAAGCTAATCTCTCTAGTAGAGATCCTCTCACTGACATAATGATAATGCAACTCAATGTGCTTAGTGTGAGCATGGAACACAAGGTTCCTCGCAATTGCCAATGCACTCTGACTGTCAGTGAAGATGGTGGTGGCAGAGGACTGCTCAACACCCAAATCATCCATAAGGCATATGAGCCACACACACTCAAAAGTCACTGTGAAAGGTGCCCTATACTCAACCTCACAACTAGAAGCGGCCACAATAGGCTACTTCTTGCTCAACCAAGATATACATGAGCTACCAAGCATGAAGCAAAAGCCACTAGCGGACATATGAGTGTCATAGCAACCAACCCAATCAGAGTAAAAGAAAGCATGTAAATCTCGCAGTAGTGATCCCCCGTTGGGATAAAACAATTCAAGTGGTCGGGTACCACTCAAGTAGCGAAAGTTGCACTTAACCACCTGCCGATGCTCGACACATGGGCAATGCATAAATGTGCTCATATGTGAGATATCAAACTGAATATCTGGGAGAGTAATGCATAAGTAAATCAAGCATCCAACAACCTACTGATAGAGAAAAACATCAAATGCATCTCCAACATCATGAAGACTCAATCGTAAACCTATGTCCATAGGAGCGGCAATAGCTTTGTAATCTTCAAGGCCAAAAAACTGCGGTAATGTGCCGATATATTTCATTTGACAAAAGCTATTCTGCCATCAACTTGCATAAATTGAATGCCCAAATAATGATGCAAATGCGCCAAATCTGACATCTCAAATGAGGCATGAAGATCAACCTTAAAATAAGCAATATGCTTCTCATGAGGGCCAGTGAGCAACATGTCATCAACATACACAACAATGATTAGAAGCACATCATTAGCATGCTTAACATATAAGGTTCTTTCAGTTGGACAATTCTCAAAACCATGTGCAATCAGATAGGCATGTATCGTTTTTTACCAAGCACATCCTGCTTGCTTTAAACCATAATGGCTTCTTCAACCTGCACACTTGGTTTTTAGGCCCTTTTTGAACAAAGCCATGAGGCTGAAAAACATACACTTCTTCATGCAACTCACCATTCAAAAATGCAGTTTTAATGTCCAAATAATGTACATTCCAAACATGATGAGGTGCAAGTGCACAAATGCTATGAAGCGTAGTCATTCGGCAAGTAGGAGCAAAGGTCTCATCAAAATCAATGCCTCTTTCCTGAGCATAATCCTCTGCAACAAGCCTAGCCTTATACCTGTCAACGGTTCCATCAGGTTTACGCTTCAGCTTGCATACCCACTTAGTGCCAATTTCCTTCTTGCAAGGAGGCAAGTCACATAAAGACTAGGTACCATTTTTCATGATAGCATCATATTCAAATTGCATTGTAGCCATCCAATGTTCAAAATTTTGTGCTTCATCAAACGAAACAGGCTCCGTCTCATCATAGAGACTAGAGGCAACCATACCATAACAATCTGATGCAAAAGAGGCACTATGAGATCCTGAACAAGTACGATATGATAGAAATGCATCTAATTTGTTATCATGCAAAGTATGCACTAGACATTTTGGCATAGTTTTTGCCCCCTCAATATTTTCTCTCTCATCAACAAGTGCATCATGTAAATCTGCATGTGAAATGGAATGATCTACATCATCAGATGAAACCTCTAAAGGCTAAGAAGTTGCCTCATTTGGACTAGCACTATATTGTCCACCTATAAAGAGAGGCAACAATGTATCACACATGTCTTTGGAGCTAACAAATGTCTCCTTAGTACATGAATGTAATGGATGAATATCATCTTCCACAAAAACAATACCGCTAACCAAAATGCATTTAATCGGTGGATGATATAGACGATAGCCTTTACTTTCAGAACTGTACCCAACAAAAATACATTTCACTCTTTATCATCCAATTTTCTGCATTGTTGTTCAGGCACTAATGCATATTCCAAATAACAAAAAACACACAGAGAAACACATGGCTCGCGACCATGCCAAGCCTCATATAGAGTGACAGACTGTAGCACTTATTGAACACCTGTTAAGTACATATGCTACACACATAATAGCCTCAAGCTAGAAACTATGTGGTCAAGCCTTACTCTTGACCATACACCTCACCATCTCCATGAATGACTTGTTCTTTTGTTCAGAAACTTCCTTCTGTTGAGGTGTATACAAAATTGTTTACTGATGTTTTATCCCATGTTCAATAAAACATGCATTAAATTCAGAAGACATATATTCCCCCCCTCGATCAAAACAAAGGGTGCCCATTTTACATGCTGATAGATTTTTAGCCAAAACCAAAAAGTGTTTGAAGCACATAAACACGTCAGACTTTGGTTTGAGTGGACATACCCATGCATGCATGGAAAAATCATCAATGAAAGTCACGAAGTAAAGATAGTTCCCAAAAGAAGGTGTCTGCATAAGACCACAAACATCACTGTGAGTAGGCTAAAATTTTTGACTAGCTCAAACTGAACCGTCTTTTGGGAAGGAGGAACACTACATTTTGCCCAAAATACAACCTTCACAGTCATGTTTTATGGGTGCCTCGAGTTTGGGCAAAGAAGACACCATTTCAGATTTTTGTAGGCATAGCAAACTAGCAAAATTTAGATGACCAAAGCGTGCATGCCAAAGCTTTGCATCTGACATGGCTTGAGAATCATATACGTTACATGCTGAATCATTCGCATATTTTTCATAGTCTATGAACTTATCCAATCCACGATATAAAATCCCAAAAGCAATAATCATGTTGCCATGTGACAGATCATGAACTATACATCTGTCATCAACAAATTTCACAATGAAGCCAATCTTGGTTAATGCAAAAACTGATAACATATTTTTCTTGATCCCTGGCACAAATAAAGCATCTCACAATGTAAAAGAACTACAATCAGCAATAGTTAGAATGATCTTACCAACTCCCATAAGAGGATAAGAGGAGTTGTTGGTGCATGTGACAGTATTCCCTTTAGGGGAGGCTCAAGTGAAGTGAAGAAACTGTGCTACGAGGTAAAATGTTTGGTTGCCCCACTATCAAAGTATCAAACATCTGAGTCTACTACAGACATACACTGCTCATGAGAAGATGGGTCAAAATTGCAAACAATAGTAAATGCCCATTCTTCATTCTGCACAAGATTAGGAGACTCTGTTTTCGCTATAGAGGACTCTGCAATGACCATTCCAACCTCTTTTTTCTTTGCCTCTTTTGCAACCAGTTTTGGAGAGTTCTTTATGACATGATCGTTTCCTTTATAGTACTTACAAAAGAGTTTCTACTTTTTTGATTTCTTCTTATCTTTGCCTTTCTTCTTCAAATGTACATCATTTGCAAATTTTTGCTTACTAATATATGAGATCCATTTACCTTTGCCCTTCTGACTAGCCAAGAAATCTTGATCTGTAGCATGCATAATGGACTGGTTCTGCCTAGATTGATCTTCTTGCAATAGAACAGAGACGAACTCCTCAAATATCAAGGCATTTGGATTGCCTTTCGTCATCAAACGAAGAGTAGAATCAAAACTCTAATATGAATCAAGAAGACCATTCAGAACGGTCTGCACAAGTGAGCTATTTGGTATAACTTCATCAGTAGAAATCAACTGTTCCTTTAAGTCTTTGATCTTTGTCAGAAAATTGTCCATAGAATCACCCTCATTCATGTGCTCACTCTCCAACTATTTTTGGAGGTAAGCAACACGAGCCTCATTCCTTGCTTGGTATAAAGTGATAAGTGTATCCCAAGCATCCTGAGCTATTATGCAAGAGAGAATCTCATAAATAATGGCACATTTGATAGTTAAGGCTATCAATGCATGTGCCTGAGTATCTTTGCTATCCCAACAAGTTTGTTCTATAGTAGGTGCAACAAAAATCGTAGCATGAACAGGAATCTACACCATCTTTGATGCCATCTGCATTAGCTTTAGTACCTGTATTTGCAGGTGAAATAGGACATTTTTCAAGACCCTACCTAATATTCTAGTCCTTTTGCGACCAATACATGATGCATCATATAAGCCCATAATGGTCAATTCATACCATCCAAATTATCCTCAGTAGCCAATATACAAAATATATCACTGCTTTCAGCCATGGCCATTGACTAAAATACCATGATGTAGAAAATTGACTATATCTCAAAAAGTTGAACATAATTATCCTGTCGAGCTCTACTAAACCTGTAGTAGACTTCGAGACACTTATACTGGCGAACCAAAACCTGTATATATCTTTGTCTCAGAATGATGAAATAGCCTACACAAGCGCTCCGATAAGGCGTTCGGAGGTACAACCACCAATCTTCATAGAAGGTAATTGTGATGGTACCAATTAGAACTTTTGGAAGCTTAAAATCACCTCTATACTTGGTTCATATGAGATTTTGGAGAGTGTTCTTGGGATTGATCATGAGCCTCAAGAAACAATTGATCCTCCTTATTATGATCTTCTATGTGCTTGGAAATCTAGAGACATATGTGCACTTTGTGCTCTTGTTATGAGTACCACTAATAGTGTTTTCACTCTAATTCAACATACTTCAAAAGCTTGTGAAGCATAGAACCTATAGAGAAATCAATATGAAACTCATAATCACACACGTATTTGAAAATTGGAGAATTATCTAGAAGTAGAAAGGTTTTTTGATGGGAAGACTATTCTCCTCACAATAAACATTGTGTATCACATTTTCTTTGACAAGATTAAGAATAACTAGCGTGAAAGCATGTTTTGGAAAATTTAATACTTAAAATAGCATTTATAACATTATTATTGCGCATCATAAATATTTATTTTACCTCTAGAACTATGTCCTTTCTATGGAAATAGAAATATATGCTTTGCCAATTCATCATCAAAGTCAACACCAAATGCAATGACTACTAGTTCATAGTGGAGTCCTTCTAACTTTGAATAAGAATGTGAAATCAATTAGCATGAAAGTTGTCCATTAAAACTTCCAATCCTCTTCAATCTCACTTACACAAATGTTATTGTGAGCCATTCCACAAGAGTTGTGATAAATGGTAGTGATCTAGAGAAGATAAGTTTTGAGTCCATGTTTTTCACTTTTCAAAGTGCTCGACCTTCTCAAGAGATCCCCAAACACTTGCACTTCACTACCAAAATCCATCAATAGCCCATTTCCTAGAACATATAAAATTTGTCAAAATGTTTGAATTGAGTTATTTTTTCAATTATGCTAAAAGTTTTCTTTAAAAATTCCCATTTTTTTCTTAATTTAATAACCCATATAAAGTTGAAAAATATTAAATGTTATATATTTCTCTAAAAGTACATGATGTGGCCTACTAAATCCATGTGAATATGCCATTAAAGACTAAAGTCTATCATCAAGAAAAATCAAGAAAGTTGGTGTAAAATCATGACACTTAAGTGTCCGAGGACACAAGTGTTCTAGTACAAAACTAGTATTAATGGATCCTTATGGATAATAAATCACCACATAAGAGTAGTTGTATATCGAGGAAGCTGCAAATGGTCTTGGATGTGATTGGAGGACAACCCAAAGAAGCACTTCCCTTCTTCAAGAAAAAGATGAAGCACCATGACTTAGATTCCTCACTTTGGTGGAGATAAAAAGTTTGAAATCTCTCTTCGAATGGTAGAAGACGAGAGGATGTAAACCTTCAGAATTAAGGCTAAGACGAATTCTAAAGCTACCAAAATAGAGAACAAGAGCTCCTTTCCTCTTTGATTTATGTTTTGCAGATAAAAAGAGCAAAGAAAGAGATATGTAGAGAAAAGTGACTCATATCAGAAGGTATGAAGAGAAAAGATGCTAATTTGCATGCATGAAATCTTTAGAGGAAGAAACAATTGAGGAGTAATCTCACATAGACTGCAAAAGGCAAGTGAGAGGCCTATATAGGAACATTATAGCCTTGATCCCCAAAGAGAGGAGAACAAGCCATTTTTGGATGCTTCCTTGTCGCTAGATGCTACATAGGGGGATTGGAATGTATTTGGGTGAGTTAATATGTAGACTAGCCACTTCTCTTTCATTGGATGCCTCTTGGGGGGAGTTCCCACCCTTTAGGGGTGTTGGATCACCCTTTTTTGTGAAAAATGTGAGGAGATGATGGCAGATAGCAAAGATGAGAGGGTGTTTGCAAAAACATGTAGCTTATTTCTTGCTTGGAAACTCTACAAGACCTTTGAATTATAATATTATAAAAATTAAAATAGTACTTTGGAGCATCGATCACAAATCTTTGGCTCAAGACATACTAATTCTAGATTTTCCTCTTGGGTAGAAAACTTTCTATTTATGGAAGAAGGCTCTCTTGAAAATGTTCATTGCTCAAAAGCTACTATGAACTGAGCAAAATCGTTTTGCATAGCTTTAGATGTCAAGTTAAGTGAGCTAACACAAGTTATTTCACGAATTTTGAGTGATTATGGAGAGAGAAATATGTTTAAGAAGTCACATGTGCGATCCCAATGTTTGAGGAATCAAAGAGTACATATACATACTCATAGAGATACATTCATATCTCTGCACACATAGCTCTAACCACTAAAATATTTTATACATATTCTCATGTGGGTGTTACCTTCATGCTCCAAGCATTAGATAAATTAATGAGACTATGACTTCACTTCAATAGCTTTGCAAAGTTGACACGCTTGAGCTCCACACAACAATGATGAATAGTAGATGGAGATGATGATTAAAGATTAAAATTTCGAGTATATGTATTGAGATGTAACCTACAATACATGGAGGTGTTGGAGGATTGTCCTCACCCACATATGAGTACAATAAAGACTCATAAAGTGATTAAGATCTCTGCTATATCCCCAGACTAATCAAGTGAAGTATATGTACACTTTTTCCCTTGATTTTAGAAGATGGTTTTTGATTGATTCCACCTAAGTATTCCTCTCACTTTAAGGTGTATATTTGAATTTGAATTCAAAATTGAATGGATTTTATCTCTTATTATACTTACTTAAACTCTCAAATATCTATCCTTAAAATGTCTTTTACAATAGATAATGGAGTGATATTTATCCTTAGAAGTGAACTAGGAATAAATGTATGTACACATTGATTTCTCATAGCTCAATTTGGACCAAGGATATGGTTAAGAACTCAGGCTTTGCACATGCACTAACAACTCCCCCTCAAGCTTAAGATGCTTGATCCTTCATTCCTTTATAATCTCTTGAATTGCAATCATTGATTTGAATATGTTGGGCTTTACTCCATCTAAAGTTTTAGTCACCATGTCTAATGATTCTTGTTGAGTTGAGATGTAAGAGAGCTCAATCTCCTTACTTGTAATCTTCTAACTGACATAGTGATAATGGAACTCAATATGTTTGGTCCTTGCATGATAAATAGGGTTTTTTGTAAGATGCAAAATGTTGCCACAAAATATGTGATGAGTAGATGACTTCATTCCTAAAAAAAATTATAGTTTCTTATTCCACATTGCTTCTTGAGGAGCATTAGGTATTCTTGTATATTCAGCCTCTATAGACAAGGAAGCAAAAAATGGTTGCAACTTTTATGAACAAGAAATAAGCTTAGAACCTACAAATAAGAGATGAACAAACAAGAGGTACTTCTCATATTCTCTTGATCCTACCCAATGTGCATCTAAAACATAGATAAAGAGAGATGTAGAGTAAGATATAGAGAACTCAAATTCTCAAATTTCCAAGAGCAATGCAGCTACAAAGATATTATTCTCCACCCATGCACTTCAATATGGAGCTTAGATGTCCATCTAGATAGACTCTAGATGAAGGAATCACTATTGTGCAATGGTGTATAGAGCTCTGCATAGGCCATTCTTATTTACAATAGGATTCAGTATAGATATATGTAGCTAGGAGAGAAGAAATAGTTGGCAAAGCGTAATATGTGACAATATCTCCATGCATGCAAGTCCTACTCTTTTAGCCTTGTGATCTAGGGTGATAGGGCCCTCGGATCCCATAGAAGGGGGAAAGCCCCCTTTGCTTTCCCCCCATTAGGTTTCTATGGGAAAATTGCATGGAACTACAAGCTATTTATTTTCACCTTGAATGGAAACCCAATGGTGAGAACATTATGCCCTACCTAACCTCGTGGTGAGGCTCACAAAGATCATCTATTACCATCAATGATCACATAGACCTCATTTAACTTGGAAGTTAGGTTCAAAAAATGTGTAGAATCTTGGCTTCTCCTCACAATGGGAGCCTTAGAACTTAGAACACAATGGATCATTTGTGGTCACTTGAGGGTGGAGTATCGAATATATCTAACAAAACCCCTAAATATGCATCCTAGGGTGAACTTATTCCTTGACCCAATAGAAAGATTGAGAAAGTATCGATGAAGTTGATCCCTCTCGAGAGTCATGATAAAGATGTGCGCTCCATTTTTTTAATTGGAAAATAGCTTATTTCCATGACCCCATGCTTGATCAACTATCACACATAGTGATACTAAATTCTTATGTGCTTGGTACGTGCATGGAAATAAGAATTTTTTCCAATCACCATACAAATTTGGTTTTCATGGTTCATCTTTGTAGCCTCCTATCCTTGTATTCATATGCGCCATAGGACCCTCCTCATCCATATTGCTTCACATGCTATATCACATGCCACTTTGTACTCAACTTCAATAGAAGATAATGCTTCATTTAGATGCTTCTTATTTATCCAATAGAAAATCCTTGATCCTAAAAAAATGTAATATACAAAAACACATTTTTTGGTATCAATATCTCTTTCCCAATCACAATCACAACATCCAACTAGACATTATCCTTCCTCATAGATAATATCATAATCTATGGTTCCTTTCACATACTTTAGTATCTTCATACTTTCCTTCTTAGAATTTTGGCAAGGCTTGTTAGAAAACCTACTTACTATTTCCACAACATAGGAGACATATGGTTTGCTATTGCACAAGTAGATGATATTTCCAACTAATTTTGTATATTTTGCAATATCAACTTTAGATGAATTATCTTCAATAGATAATTTTGCGTTGACCTCCATAGGTGTAGAAATCCCATTACAATCCTCCATGTTGAATGCCTTCAAAAATTGTCTTTCATTCATTTTTTGAGAGATGAAAACCTTCCCTCATTCTTGCCACACTTCAAGGGCTAAGAAATAATGCATTAACCCAAGTCTGTCATTTGAAATTCTAAACTTAGAGCATTTTTTGTTTTTGAATAAGAGTAGCATCATTTCTTGTAATCACGAGGTCATATACATAGAGTACAATTACAATTGTCTTCCCTCCTCCCTTTAGAACATACAAGTTAGCATCACAACCTCATCTTTTGAAACATAAATCCAAGAGATACTTATTCATCCATTAGTAATATAGGGGATTGTTTTAGCCGATATAATTGCTCCTTCAACATAGATACCTTGTTTTCCAAATAGGGAGCCTCAAAACCTACTAGTTGAGACACATATACCTCCTCCTTGAGGTATGCATTCTAGAATGCTCATTTGAAATCCATGTGATATAATAACTATCCTTTATGCGCAACCACAACAAGTACTACTCAGATATTCATCATCCTTTGAAATCTTAGCAAATGGTTCATAGAAGTCAATCCCTTTGACTTTTGAGTAGCCCTATGCAACATTTCTTCCTTTGTACTTCTCCAAAGTACAATCATCCTTCTACCTCAGCTTCCAAACCTACTTGGTGCCAATGACTTTGCGCTTAGGGGATCAATCCACTAGCACGCAAGTTCCATTCCCCTAAGCGGGTTAAAAAGAAGGTTAGTAAGATTTTTATCCCCCTCATGGAGAGCGCCTACTTTTGATCTTGTTGTTAAAAATGAACACCCTATGTTTTCTAAAGGGAGGGGACTTTGTACACTTACAAATTCTAGTGTCTTAAAACCAAGATATTTTTCTATTAGGGTTATCAAAGTTGGTAGCATGTCTTTCTTTTCATATCCTCTAGAAACCTTCAATCTTGATGGCATTCCATAAAGTAGATGAGAAGCCAATTTGTCCTCCACGTAAAGTGTTCTTCTAGTTGATTTGACTCTATAAAATCAACTTCTTGCCAAAGGCCTGCCAAATTGAGTGGTGACCAAGGCATAAAAAGAATAGATGACCCATGTCTTCTCTCCCATGGAGGCAATGCTTACAACCAAGAAGGGGCTCCGCACATTTTCCTATCTTTCACATTAGTCTAAATCCCTTATGGAGAATTTTCCACATACGAAGGGCCTTCTTACTCTCTATGAGGGGATTCCACAAGTCCTTGAACTTAAAATCCCATTTGATATGTGGCCAATTAAACCACATCTTGTTACGAAAGACATGAAAATCCAAGTTCTTCTTGAGACTCACCCCTCAATCCACACGAGATCCTAATTAAGAAGAAGGTGAGTCTTTGAGTTTTCCTAACCATTGATTATGTGTCCTAAAAAGCACTAATCTTCATAGTCAAGTCTCCTATCTAAGTCTACATCCTCAAATCTAAGACAATGTCTTCTATCTTCATTCATGAGGGGCTTCCACATATGAAAACCTTATTTCCATAATGTGTTTGCCCTTTAGAGGTTCTTTGAATCAATTTCCTTGATTCCCTCAATTGGGAACTACATAGAATCATCTAATATCAAATGCCCACTTTGAATCTTTATTGATCTTGAAGTATGGTTTCACCTTGTTTGAACTCTTCCACAAGGAGCAGAGTAAGCCCAAATTTGGAGTCACTAAAAAAGGGGAAAACAAGAGAGTGAGTAAATCTAATCCCTTCCACCCATGAAGGCCCATAAGCAAAAGAGAAATTTTGTTTCTGAAAAAAAATCTAGTCTAGAAAGCATCCAGATTGTTCCATGCTTTAACAATACATTTGGCCGTTAGCTTATTTGCCATTCCTTCAATGTCTAGAATACCTAAATTGCTTGAATCTTTTTACCTAAAATATGCTATCCATTTGATATTTGTCTTTTAGTCTCCAATATAGATCAAATGGTTGAAAGAGATTGTGAGATCAAATGGTTGAAAGAGGTTGTGAGGTGAGGTTCAATTTTTTTTTGGAGACCCCATGCAATACAATCTCTCTGCGTATACAGTCTATTGTATCTTCTGTCAACTTTGGTTTTTGATCCTCTTCTCTCGCTATGGGGTTCTAGTAGTCATATGCACATACATTCCCGTTACTTGATACAAGGTATATCTATTGAATTTATTGGAATGCTAATCGATTTATTTATAAAATATATAATATGGGAATTTATAATATATTTGCATCGACTATAGCCTAACATTGGCATGCACAGTGGACTCGAACCCTAAAATTAAGCATCATCTATATCAAAAGAAGGATTATTTTTATGATTTAAATCATACAAGAATTCATAAAAAACTTCATGGAGGGTGGAGAATCTGGACTCAATAAGCTCTTAAAATTGTTTTGCATCCAAATTCGAATGGTGTTCATAATTTGAGGCGACAGCTTTTACTGTAGTTTTTGTAAAATCATCTTTAAACTTTTCTAAAAGCTCTAGCATAACTCTGCATTCTTCTATTGTAAATGTCGTTCCATATCAATGAGCTTTTTTTGCAAATCATCTTTATTCTCTAACAAAGAGGAAATTTTGATTTCTTTATCGGTAAGCATATGTGTATGATGAGCAATAGCTTGATTAGCCTCGTGCAACTGAATTTCTAAATATTTCATTCCATCCAATTTAGACATCCCCACCTGAAGATGTTCAGTAAGAGAAACAATTTGATCATTGGAAAATTTTCGTTCTGTTAGTAAAGTAATAGCTTAATTTTGAGGATCATGTTTATCTTTACAAATAGATTGAAGCTCTTCTTTAATTGCTGATAATTGCTCAGTGAGTTCCACATGATCTTCAGTGATTTCTTCTACCTGTATTTGTAAAGTATTAATTTTATCCTTGAAATATTGTAGTTCCTCAATAGAATAGCTTTCTCTTCCAGATAATACATACTCTGATTCGATATTCTGTTGCTTTAACAACAACACTTTAGCCTGTAACTACTCAAATTGACATTGAGCGAACATTCGATTACTTTCCTCTTTCTCCATTTGAAGCAAACACAAAGCTAATAATCTAGCAGCATCAACCATTGTGCTAGCTTGGACTTGATAATCCTTAAGGAACTAGGGACAGATAACAGAGAATAATTTGCAGTGGGTAATTAGACCTTACTTGCTTAATTCCTCCATGGATGAGTATTCTTCCTACTAAAAACAAAAAAATGGATTGATGAAGAAGGCCTTGACTATGAGAACTAGTCAGTTGTGTTCATCGTGATGTCAAAGGCTGAGAATCTTGTTCATGTTGCAAGTTTGAGGAGGGTAGGTAGGTGTTACAATTAAGGGATCAAGTATTTTGGTTTGACATTGATCTTCACCACACATTTGTTGTTGTTGTTGTTGCCCACTAGGTCCTTGGCTATATGTTTTCTATTGTTGAGGTTGCCCTTTTAGATCATTGCCTATCATCTACTGCTGTTGTCGTTGTTGATGGATATCCTCATTGTCAGGTGTCTATTGCCATCGTTGGGCTTTAGCAACTACAATAACCTCCTCCTCCTGCCATTTTCGAAGCTCCTTCTCTGTTTGCTCATGCATTCTTCATTGTCATCCCTCTTTCATGTGGTGCATGGCTTCTTGAACAATATGGACTCGAGATCACTTCTCCACATTCAAAGGGTCCTACAGGTTTGGTATTGCTCTTTTACCTAGTGTCTTACCTACCTGAAGGAAACTTTCTTCATCTATCCCAGTAAACTGATGAAATCCCAATAGAGGTGCTACAAGGACTAACAAAGCTAAGAGAACACCTAGCTTTGTATCCAATTGGTGGCTTACAGGTTGGTCTGCATAGCCTTCACACCTCCTTGATCCTCCTAAATTATCGCAACCTAGTTGACATGACTTTTATTGCGACAACAGCCTTCATCAATGAATACAATGTCTTAGAAACTCCATAAGTCTTAGAATGCACGAACACACCTAATGTTGCCAGATGCAATCCTAACTTCCTCAGGTTTGTATCAAGGTATCTAGCATATTTATACTCTCTAGAACATGCTCGATCAAACATGCATTCCATCTCCTCTATTGAAACTAATTCCATTCATGCTATTATCCCATGGTTACTGACATGTGATTGGGTCGCAATATACTATGAGTCAATCATCAGGCGAGTAGTTTGTCCGATGCAAAATTCAACAAATGCAAACTGAACCCCTGATTCTTCAAGTTGGTCATGACACTGTTGCACAAACGAGTTAATCATAGGGTGATTAGGAATATTGGGTCACTAAATATGTGCATACTGAAGCAATCTATGGCATTGGAACCAATCTACATGAGGCTACATTAAGTGTTTAGGGATCCCAAATGGGCTCATGTCAGATAGCTTAAGATTATTGGGTAAAACTGTGCTTGTCATCTTTACCAGCAAGAGGGAGTGAAGATGAGCACCACGATAAAAAGTACGAACAAAAATTTATGATAAACGACTCCAAGTTTTAAATAGAATAAAGCAATGCCTGTTGAATAGAGAATTGTAAATATGTGCATGTCCACAATTCAAAATAGATGGCATTTAATGCTGCATGCAAATTTACTTCAATCATGTCGTGCTAAAGATTCACTAAAAGTTGTTGTCATCCAAACCCACCTTTCATAACTCATGATGCCATTTATTCAATGCGTGACATCTTTCACTTTATTCCAAAAATATATACACTATATACAACTGCTAACCAAAACACTAACTACGATAAGGCCATAGCTTGGACCCATTCAACGGAGTCGGTACCTACGAGCATGGCTAGCTAGAACATAGGAGGACCATTTTTGTGATGGATCCGGAAAGGACCTATCTCCCAAGGTTTGAATTTTCCTACTTGTCTATTCATTTTGGAATTAAAGAATAGGACTAAATCTCTAGGCCAAAAAATAGGAGTCCATAATTTTCTATCATGCCAATGACTTTGCCAATTTTGAACTACTTGCATCAATAAAAAACTATTATAGTGATGTTCTTTGAGTTGCATAGTTTATCAATTCGGCAATCTAATGAATCTTCTGGTAAAAGTCTTTTATGAACTACAATCCATAAATTAGGAATAATAATTTCTATAGGTACTATGGCTTCCAAACCATAAACAATTTTAAAGGGTGTGAAACCAATAGACACATTATATGAAGTTTGATAAGCCCACAAAACGGAAGATAAGTATTCTTCCCATTTATTCCAATGTGCCAAAATAATTTTTTGCAACATAGTTAAGGGACATTTGCTAGTGCTTTCAACCAATCCATTGTCACGAGGATAATACAGGGAGCTAAATATATGTTCAATTCCAAAATAATCTATAATGGACCTTATAAGCTGATTAAGGAAATGAGTACCCCGATCTGAAATGAGCTCCAATGGAAGAGCATATCGAGGGAATAATTTTGTAATTAAAATTGCAGCTACACTATGTGCATTTGAATGGCACAAACACCAAGCTTTTTCCCATCATGTATAATAATATGTACATGTTAAAACAAAGGTTCTACTTGACATAGTCAGAGGGCAAATAGGACCAATAAAATCGATTCCCCATTTCTGAAATGGCTCCAAGGGTAAGATGGGATATAAGGGGAATGGATGAACATCCCCAGGTTCACCCGTATGTTGACAAGGATCACAATCTAGTACATGTTCACAAACATCCTTATGCATAGTTGGCCACCATAATCCAGTATGTAACATTTTATGCACGATAATCAAATGACCACCAGGCATACCAGAATGAGCCTCTAGAATAATGGATAGTACTTCATGTGGTGGCACAAAATGCATCCAAATAGCATCACATCCTTATAGTAAAAATTTGTCGAGAATAATCGTGAATTGACGACTACAGAATGCCAACTTTTTTCTGCATAATTGTGTAGTCTGCATGAGGGAAAGAGTCATCGACTCCATTCGGTGGCTCACCATTATCCAATCATGACAAGAATACAGAAATGGTATGATACGATCCCAGATGATGGACTACATCATAATCAAATTCTTGTAAAAGAAGCACCCATCACACTAATCTGCCCACCAAATGTTGTTACTTAACTAAATAAAGCAAGGGAGCATGGTTGATATGAAAGTTAAATACCCGACCCAATAGATAATGCCATTTTTTTTATAGAATAAATAAGTTCCAAACCTTCTCTTTAAATGATCGAATAGTTTTTCTCTACATTGGTCAATTGTCGATTGGCATAAAAGATTGAATGGAACCATGATCTTCCTGGTTTCTGCATCAACATAGCTCCAATAGCAATATCAAAAGCATCAATAAAAAAATGGAATGGTTGTGACCAATCAAGAGCTTGTAGAACCAGTGCTTGCATTATCAACGTCTTTAATTGACGAAAAGCCATATCACTCTCCGAAGTCCATTGGAACTCAAAAGGCTTGAAATGGGCTAGAGCATTCAAATGCATTGAAATATGAGCTAAGTATTGTAAATGCTACCCATGCTACCGAATCTGACCTAAAAACTATAGAACTTCTTTGGAAGTACGTGGCATAGGAACTTGTAAGACCACTTTGACCTTGTTCAGATCCACTGTAATTCCTTGATGGGAAATAATATGCCCTAGCAACTTTTCATATTTAACACCAAAAAATGATTTTTCCATATTCAAACTTAATTGAACTTCTTGGCACTTTGTAAAACAAAGATTGAATTGCTCTAAATGATCTATTTGATATCCTGAAACTGAGAAATCATCTACAAAGACACACATAAAACTCATAAAAAATGGTGCAATCATTTGCTACATGCGGTGAAATGAACTAGGAGCATCTGTAAATCAAACCACATTATAGTACAGGGGAATACACCCCAATTTGTTACAAACATTGGTTTTGGGATATCTGCTTCCAGCATCTTGACCAAATTATAGCCACTAAACCCAACAAGAAAAGAATACATTTCCCTATCTGCGACTTCATCTAACATAGTTTCCAAAAATGGTAGTGAAAAGAGATCGGGGATTGTAGTAGCATTCAATTTTTGTAATCCACAAAAATATCTAATTGCATATTTTTCTTTGACATAATTAGAATGGGGGATACCCATTTCAGATACTCAATCAGAATTATGAATCTAACTTTTAACAAGAGATCGAGTTCTTCTTTTACATATTTGGAAAAATTTGGATTCATTCTATAATGCTGTTGAACCGTTAGGGAAGCATCCAGTTTGAGGACAATCTTATTGATAAAATTGAGTATCCAAGCCTTTTGTATCAAAATAATTCTAGGAAAATACATCTTTAAATTTAGTTAATAAGCGAAGTAGGGCTTGACAAAAAGGACCAACTAAGTTCGCACCTATCTTGACCATCTATGGGAAAGCTGCCCTGCCAAAATTTACTTGTTTGATTTGGTCTTCCTGAATATGTACAGTGGTGTGAGTGAGGACATCTTCCTTTGCCAACCATGCTATGTATTCATCCTTAGAGAGAACCATTTCCTCTAGTTGTATAGAGGCTACCACAAGGTCTTTCTTCATTTTGGCCAGGGCCTCCAGAATATCTATTAGTCCCACTGACCAAAGATCATGATTGGCTTCCAAAAAGTTCAATTCCTCATCCTCCTCTATTCCATCAATCATGTGGGAAGGCTCTATGCAAAAGGTGATTGCTCGGGACCCCCAATCCTATTGTACCTTATCCTATTTGAGCCAACGACATCCTAACAAAAGGTTTTAATCATTATTTGTACTAGTTAATTCTATGCCCACAAAAGTTACTTGAAAAGAAATATTCTGGACTTAAATTGCGATATCCTTTATAAGACCAATTGGTTGGACTCTCGCCTGATCTGCCATTCACAAGTAAAATGGAGTAGGTTGTATTTTAGTCCAACCCAATTGTCTACACATTTGCATAGTGGTAGTGTTAACCCCAGATCCACGATCAATCATACCTTCAAAATCTAGGTGTTCTTATACCAAACTGAAATAAGTGGAACCACATAATCCACTAATTCTTCTTGGCCTATTTCCATTGTGTTCACTTGAGCTTGTTTGGTTACCTACTCTATGGGATCATAGTTCTGCATTGCTTTCATTAGTGTACCGCAAAATGCAAGAACTAAATTCAATAAATCCCCCAACGGTAATTGAATCATCAACTTACATAATGTTTGCCAAAGATCTATGCCACTTGTACTTGCGTCTTCCTAGTTTTGGTTTTCCTTCATAGAGACTATTTCAGTAGACCTCTCTGAATTGACATGTAAGTCTGCGGTAGTATTTTGCAATACTTCGTATCTTTTCAGTGCCTCCCGATCCTACTAAGTGGAACAAGGATCAAGAAATGTTACTAGTGCTTCTTTGGCCCATCTGATAGCTTGATTGTACACTTTATGATGTGCAATCCAAGGATTACGATAGGGTGGATGACATTAGAAGCTTTCCCCAACTGAGTGTCACTACACATTCTTCAAAAGAAAGTGTTAACATATTCCTCATTGGAGCTTTCAATCTTGCCTCCTACTTACATTGATCATAGTCCTAAGTATCAAGGAAATCTTCATGAATATGGCCAATTTCTAAACAAAAACAACACTAGGAACCCTTCCCCTCCTTAGGGTATTCTGCATCATCATGATGGTAATGGTTAAAAGGTATGCAACCTTGATTGTATTCAGAATATTTTGGTAAATTATGACCACCATTACCCAAAAAATTAGGATAAGGTGCAACTCGGGCACCACCAGGGTCATTGACTTGTACATTATGCACCACAAGATTAGAATACCATTGACCATTATCATGCATTTATGGTTGCATACGATTTGCTAAGGTAGTCTGATTCTGACTATTATATTTGCATTGATCTGTATTGTGATTCATCATGTTATACATATTGTGCAATACACTTGATTTAATGCATAGCTTGAAGCAACATGTCCTTGATTTGTGCACTTAGTAGAACTGGCTACATAGATCAGTTATAGCCAAGGGGGTTTGATTTATCGTACTCCCCATATCAGAAAGAACATTGCCAAGCTCGATTCACCACTTTAAGGCTATGTTCCAATTGCTCTATAACATTGATAATCTAGTCTAGAGATCTAGTGCCATCCAATGCAAATAAACATATTTTTTCTTTCAGTATGGAGTTCAAACCATTGATAAACCAATCTTTGACTATATCCTATAGAGGTTGTTCTAGTTCTAGAATATGCCATAAGGTGCTTCAAAAGAGTGATGCATAGTCCACCACTGTCGGATTGGGCGGCTTCACCATGTACTGTAAAGTAATGAATAGTTCTAGTCGTTTTTACCTTCCTAAACCATCTTAGAAGTGCATTTTTGAGGGCATCATACATTGCAAAATGATTATGAGAAAATTTTATTAAACACCTTACTGCCTCACTGCCCAAAGTGGCATGAAAAACTTGGCATTTCCATGCATCGTCTGGGTTTCCTTCTAGTAATACTATGTATATAAAAGTCTCACATGTACATCCGATTCATCATCAATTCTTCCACTGAATCTATTAAACTGTATCCCGCTGATTTGTTGTATAGGAGCTGCCATAGTGAATGGAACCTACCATAGTTTCCACTCTTCATCCATGGGTACTAATGAAATTTCATCTTCCTCTATCTTTACTGTGTGGGAAAACTCCATCTCGCCTTTTGTAAAAAACTACCTTTGTAACATGGTCTGCACTTCCACAAGCTGCTCTGCCGAAACGGAATTGAGGAGGCCCAAAGTTAAAAATTGAATCCCAAGGTCTTCCTACTAACCCCCTTTCACATTCATCCTTACCTCGTCATCCTTTCACTTCGTCTGCTTGCAATTTTGACATTTCGAAGGCTACCTATACCTCTAGTAATTGATGCAACAACAGATACGAGATTATGCCCCGTTCGACCAAAGATCTTAATTGTGCTCATATACGTGCACAAATTGAACTCTCACCTTTGCGTTTAGATGCCCTTGACATCATCATATTCGTAGTCTCTTGCATGTCTGAGTATTTTGAAAAATACTTACCCAATCGTGTTGGAATACTCCTTCTCCATCAACCTCAGTGCTGCTAAGCTTCTATGATGTGAATGAGAGTGGGAGGTTTTCTAGATAACCCCAATGTGCAAAGAAAAAATAGGAGGAAATTCCAAAAGAAAATAAAAACCTCCATAGTTGGTCGATTAGTACACAAAAAGAGGTTACGTGTAGAACCTATTGATGGTGAAACTAGCATATTCTGTTTCCACTTGAGACAAACTCACAAGTCCTTACTATGAAAGATAGAAGAAGATCATCCACAGCGTCATGGTAAGAAGAGAAGAGACACTTATAAGCAATGCAGTCGTAACCTCTTTTTTCGTACACTTTTGTGAGAGACCCTTTCTCAGGGATGTGTAGGAAACCGTGTGCAATACCTACTTGCTTTACCTTCATTGATGCTCGAAGATGCTTGTACGCGTATATATATGTGATACTTTTGCAATGAAAAGGTAAGGCACAATCTATTGTTTTATTTGTGTGTCCATGAATATACAAGAGATCCTTAACTCTTTTATGTTATCCTCTCCGGCCTAGAGGAAACCGTCTCCTCCCTTATCTCTCTTGACCCTGTCTCTCTTTCTCTCTCTTTCACTTCTCTGTGTTCAGCATGCTATATCACACCAAGCTATCTAGCTATACTATGCTTCCTTGCACTCACAATTGGTATTACAGTTGGGCATTCGTATGTTCGTAATGTACCACCCTACTCCAGCAATTGTTATGCAGGCTACAATTGATCCACGGGCCCATGTTAGTTTCATCCAAGCTTGGATTGAGTCTACTGCTTAGATACCTTTATCAGAAGGTATAATCCTTGCACATTCATTTTAAGTGGAGAATTCTTTCCCTATGGAGATTATGGTCCCAAGAATGGCACACTCACTAGCCTCTTCCCATTTCGATGATGAGCCTCCCATCGATGGTGTAAGATGCATTAATGGTTCTCAATTGAATATCCAATAGGATTTGGAAGTCCACCCCAACCATCAATTCTGGCTTCTAGCCCCACCCAACAAAACAAGTATCTCTATTTTTACATGGTTTCCAAACCCTACTATTGGTTGAAATTTTTCAATTATCTTCTAATTATCTCTACATCTCTGTGCTTCCTACATATTGTAGTTCCCAAATCTCGGCTCCTATAGTATGTTACTTGAAAAAAGTTTCTATAGTCATATGCAGGCACATCACCTTTATAATGTAGCTTCTAAATCTCTTAGTGGTACATATGTGTCAAATTCATCTCAATGTGTAGAAGCAATGCATGCAGGTCATAGCACCAAGATAATCCTATTCATCCTCACCATGCCCACACACCTAGAATTGAAACAGTGATACATTTTCCAATCATTGCAAATTCACCATATGATCACTCAAGCATTGTTAAAACATGGAATTCGAATACATCAATCCTTAGTGCAAGTTGCTACTTCTATTGATTATAGGAATGTGGAGTGAGGTATGTCTACTATAAACAACAATCTTAAAGCCTTTAGTGCTCTATAATAATTCTTACTTATATCGGTTTGAACATAATCATTGTATAGATGTTTTTGTTCTATCTTATGTTTTCCAACCTAAAGTACATGTAAGGGACTAGACACTACCCATGTGATTATTAAGCCTATGCTAAGACCTTCCCAAAATGTTTCCTTTTCTTTCTAAGTGCCAAAGATTATGCCAAATGCAAGCATAAATGTAGAATTCAAAGACCAATGATTCTATCTAACGATCATCAATGATGAAGGTCAAAATGTGAAAAACTAGAAAGCCAATCTAATATGGTTCTTGACAATATTCAAATCAAATACAAATAACCCCTTGGTTAAAAACCCTAAAATATCAAAGCTTTTGATATGGGGATTTGATCATAAAAGTACCAATTGAGCAATGAGATTTGGATGGGGTTAATCAATTTTCAAAAAAAAATCTAGTAAATGATCAACATGCCTAGTGGTAGTCATCAACTACAATCTCCTACCATACCTTAGAATTGAAAAAGAACATTTAATGCCTTCACTTTTAATCCTCAAAAAAGGACAATTTATAGACATGAATTTATATCTTGCTCCTCTCATTGACAATCTCCAAGTGTTATGGAGAGGTATTAATGTCATTGATGTATTAAAAAAAATTAATCAAAGACACATTATATTTCGTGGAATTCTGCCTTGGATGACACACAATTTTCTAGGATATGGCATCTGTTCTTGTAATGATATAAATTTTTATTTAATATATATATACAATTTGATGTAAGTTAATATAATTATATTTTAATGGTTTCTATGCATGAAAGAATGTCTACTAAGGGATATAAGGATTATCCTTATTGTGGTGATTAGTTTATATCATTTTATAATATGAATTGCACCAAAAATATTTATCTTTGACATCAATACTTCTTGCTTGATGATCATCCATTACGACCCAAAAGAGAAGTGATACATTTTAATGGAAAGATCGAAATAGGTCAGTGTTCAAAACCAATGACACCTATGTATTGGTATCATAAATGGATAGAATGGCCATAGATCCACAATCCAAAGCCTTCATAGAGGATGAAGATGATGAGAAATTGAAGATTATAGGCAAGGGAAAATTATCACTAGCAAAGAATATATGGTATTCTTTGGAGTATTGGGGAGAGTTAAAGAGCTATCATCTTATTGATCCTATGCATATATTCAAGAATGTAGGCTATTCATTATGGCAACATCTTCTTGGATTAAAAGACATAGCAACATCAAGAAATTATTTAAAGGATAAAATCTCAAAACCATAGTTATAGCCGATATTTGATAAAAATCAACACCAAAAAATGTATGAACCTAGTCATTGGATACTTACAGCAAAGGAGATGTAGACTATCAAGAACACAATTCACTCCATTGGAACATATGAATACCTACCCATCTCCTCATAGTGGTATGAGAGCAACAACAAATCAACATTGGAGATGGATTTCCTTCATCCATAGACAAATTTGATCAAGGTAACTAGTTCGCTTGGTCACTTAGAATGGAAGCTTATCTTGAGGGGAGAAACCTCTATGGTTACATATCCGAAGATGAGATGATACCAATCCTTAGAAGAAAGGAAAATCAATTCAAGAAGAACAAGAGATGTTAACCACATGGTGTTCAAAGGATGCTCTAGCAAGGTCATATATTCTTAAATAAATCTATGATTTTTTACTTCCACACATTAGGAGTTACAAGAATTCATAGGAGACTTGGAATGTTCTTGAAGCATTCTTTTCATCAAGCACCAAGGCAAAAAAAAATCAACTATGGATGGAGTTCACCACACTCAAGAAGATGCCCAAGCAAAGTGTGACTTATTTTAGGTCATCAAAATGGACTTAGGAGATCAACTTGGAAGCATTGGAGAGATCATTGATGAAGAGCAGATAATAAGGAAGTGAGACATCAAGTCCAAACAAGGAATGACACAAGGCATTTAGTCAAGAAGATAGGCAATGTGAAGTCTTTAGATGGAACTATGAACCTATTGAGAAAGGTATTGTATGTGCCAATTATCACCAAAAACCTCATAAGTGTAGGTCAGATTGTTGGAAAGGGATTGTACATCAAATTCACAAAGAATGGAGCATTTTTTGAGGATCCACATCAGGGATTCAAGAGGATAGTAGAAGGAGAAAATTTAGGTAGACTATTTACATTTGAGCTCCAAGATTCTAGAAACATTGCATTGTTTAGTTATGGTAGCCAAACCCTATCAAAATTGGAAATTCTACACTAGGTTAGCTCATATGGGTGAATGGGCTCTGAAGAAAGTCAGTAGGGATCAAAGTCTGCTTGGTCTACCAAATATCTCCATGCAACACATGGTTTACAAATGTAGTGCTTGTCAATTTGGCAAGTCTAATAGACAACCATTCACAAAGAAGGGATAAATTCATGGAGACCTATTGGAGCTAGTCCATAAAAATGTATGGGGACCAAGTAAGGAGGTTTCAATATCTGGATCTAGGTATTATGTGTCATTCATTGATGATTGTAGCAGATGGACACTGCTATATTTCATGAAGCATAAAGATGGTGTTCTCCTGTTTGAAGAAATATCTAGCACTTGTAGAAAATCAAACAGGTAAGACTTTGAAGAGGTTAAGGTTAGATGGAGGGGGAGAACATTTCTCCCATGACTTTGATTCTTATCTCCAAGAAAGAGGGATCAAAAGAGAGATTACAACCAAGTATATCCCTGAGCAAAATGGAGTAGTAGAGAGAAGAAATAGAACCATAGTGGAGGCTACAAGGTCAATGTTAAATGAGAAGAAATTGACCAATTACCTATGGGTAGAGGTTGTATATATAGCCACCTATCTGATCAATAGGCTCTGATAAAAAACTTTGGATGGGATGACACGTTATGAAGCATGGAATGGAAGAAGTCCTAGCCTTGATCATTGTAGGATCTTTGGGTGCATAGCATGTGCACACATACATTCAAAAATCAGAGGTGAATTAGACCCAAAGGCAGAGAAATGCATATTAATTGGATATGAACTTAATAAAAAGGGTTATAGGATATATAATCCAAGCTTTTCATTGTAAGTAGAGATGTTGTTTTCCATAAATACAAATCTTGGTTTGAAGATGATTTCAGGAAAATCAAACTTCCCTATGACTTAGAGGAAGACTTTCCAACATTTTCTAAGACGAATGAACATATATGAAGAATCAAGTGATTTTGAAGAAGACCAGAAGACTCCAAGAAGGGAAATCAACTCTTGGAACTCCAAAGGCAAAGCCAAAGTGCAAGAGATGAGAGATGTGGTAGAATCATCTCAACAAACCATAAGGAGGTCTACTAGAGAGAAAAGGAAGCAAAAAAGGTATGGTTATGACACCTCTTTAGTCACTAAGCATTCAATTTACATAACACAAAATACAAACTCAAAAGAACCATCTACATATGAAGAAGCCAAGAAGAAGACATAATGGAGAGATACCAGGGAAGAAGAGATAGAAGCTCTACAAGAAAATCAGACTTGGGAATTGGTTTCCAAGAAACCATCTATGAAGGTCATTGGCTCAAGATGGATTTACAATGTAAAGAAGAATATTGATGGCTCAATTAGTGGGTACAGAGCTGGGCTTGTAGCCAAAGGGTTTGCACAAACCAATGGCATTGAATATGAAAAGACATTCTCATCTGTGGCAAAAATGCCCACAATTAGAGTACTCATGAGTGTAACATCTTCAAAAAATTGGAAGATATATCAAATGGGTGTTAAAAATGTTTTTCTAAATGGTTGGATTTTAGAGAAGCATGTAGATCTAGTGGTGGTGATCCCCCCTTGGGATAAAATAATCCAAGTAGCTGTGTACCACTCAAGTAGCAAAAAAGACAATGCTTCACTCTTAGGAAATGCATAAACCTGCACATCTATGAGACAACAGGTGAATATCTAGCCGAGTAATGCATAAGTAAATTAAGCATCCAACAACTTGCTGATAGAGGATAGCATCAAATGCATCTCAAGCATCATGAAGACTCAATCGTAAACCTATCTCTAAAGGAGTGGCAATAGGTTTGTAGTCTTCAAGGTGAAAACATTGCAATAATGTGTCAATATATTTCGTTTGACACAAAGCTATTCCGCCATCAACTTGCAAAAACTAAATGCCCAAATAATGATGAAAATGTCCCAAATTAGACATTTCAAATAAGGCATGCAAATCAGCCTTACAATCAACAATATGCTTCTCATGAGGACCAGTGAGCAGCATGCCATCAACATACTCAGCAATGATCAGAAGCACATCATTAGCACACTTAACATATAAGGTGCATTCAGTTGGAATATTCTCAAAACCATGTGCAATCAGATAGGCATGTATCTTTTCATACCAAGCATGTGGTGTTTGCTTTAAACCATATAATGCATTCTTTAAACTACACACCTGGTTTTCATGCTCTTTTTGCACAAAGCCATGGGGCAGAAAAACATACACTTCTTCATGCAAATGATCATTTAGAAATGCAATTTTACTGTCCAACTGATTTACATTCTAACCATGATGAGCTACAAGTGCACACATGCTACGAACAGTAGTCATTTGGCAAGTAGGTGCAAAGGTCTCATCAAAATCAATGCCTCTTTCGTGCGCATAACCCATTGCAACAAGCCTAGCCTTATACTTGTCAACTGTTCCATTAGGCTTATGCTTTAGCTTGTATACACACTTAGTGCCAATGGTCTTGTTGCCAAGAGGCAAGTCACATATAGACCAAGTACCATTTTTCATGATAGCATCTGTAGCTCAATGATGAGTAGCACCTCCTTTAATGTCAATCCGGGAAGACATGAGGATGGTATGAAGACCTCGAGCAAGTGGCGGCACAAGTGCGTGAGTGAGAAGCACACTAGCATGCACACACATACACACACACGCGCACACACGGCAAGACAAAGAGTGAGAATCAATGGAGTTCTTCAATTACTTTCAAAATGCTCTTACCAGTTCATTTCAATTACAATCTAACCTCAAAAATGAGCTCTCTAGCTCTTTTTATAGTTTTTGACTAGGTTTTGGCCCTGTCCAGACCTAGTGTCCGGCCTAGTTAAAAATTAGGTTCCAGGGCCAATTTGAGGGCTTAAACGGAGTCTAAAAAATACGAAAATTGATATGTAGGTACTTCTAAGGCTCCTCAAGCTCAAGGGCTCCTTGGCTTGCACAAAATGGAGCTACAAAAATATGAAATGGTATTTACAATGATTGTTAGTGATAAGAATCACTGTTAAAAGATGTTGATTTGGAGGAATTTTGAAGGGCCTATCTGCCAGATTTGCGTCGACTGCTTTTTCTACTTACTCCTTCACTTTGTTCTGACTCTCTCCGCTGGCTTCCTTGTCTAGTCGGTCCTTGGGTGCCCATACTGCTCTCAACACCCCCCCTCTCTCGCGTCTGTCGTCCCTGACAGATCCTTGTTGCTGGGAGTGTTGGATGTAATATTCCACAACCTGAGTGGCAAGCTGATGTTCTTGTATGCATAGTCCTCTGGCCAAATCTGTCATCATACGATCCCAATCGATTGGTCCTGGAATGTCCGGATGTGGCAAATGTAACTGATCTGCATGGATCGCTTGTTCTACTGCGAATAGATGTAGCAAATGTGTGGGTCTGGGAATGAAAATTTCGGAGTTGTATTCCCAGAATCCCGTAGAGAACATTTCCTCAAATGTCTGCTTGAAGCATGCGGGCAAGTACTTTATTCGTGCATGCCAAGCAAAGATGATAGCGACCGAGGGGGTTTGGCTCATGTCGTAGACTAAATCCTTGTTGCCTTGAGAGAATCCAGGGGCAGAGATGTATGGAGCTTGGACATTCCGAAAGGTTTTGAAGACAATGGTCATGAGCTCGAATATCTTCATACACATTTTCGCTGCTATGTCGGGTACATTATTTAGACGTGTAGACCAGTGCCGAATTGTTGATATCATGTAGGCTACGGTTGGGGTCCCTCGAGGTGGAGCAAAATATGGGTAGTTAACCCAAGCCGAGCACTCTTTATTGTTGCGTACCTTGATTGCAAATGCTTGCCAGGATCTGCGACGTACCACTGGACAATAGCATGGATTATACTTGATATATAGTGGCATGGTTGCCCAAGTACTCATCATCTCTGGGTAATCGGTGAGTAGACGTGCACGCCAATTAGGTTGGAAGATCGAGCCAGCACGTGCATCTGTCGGTAAATCCCCTATCTCAAATTGAGTGGCGAACGTGGGCTCCTTCCCTGTGTGTCTTTTGACTTCTGCATTATAATCATGTAGTAAGACAAAATAAGGCATGTATTGCGATTCTGATGTTGTGATTAACCGTTGATGGGATAAATTTTGAAAGTAGGAAGACCGAAGGACAGTTTCTTCCAGATTTGTGAGAGATTGCATTTGCACGGCCACACGATCATCATGTGTCTTACCCACTTTCTCGACCCTTTTGACCCAATCTGGAACTTGAATTTCTAACGTGTCTTGTCCTTCTTCTGTAGTTCGACCACCAGGCGTCGGCATAGGCTCGTATGGCTCTTCATAGCTGTCATCAACGGGGATTTCCACTACTGTTTCAGGTTCTGGTTCTTCAATGGGCAAGGGTGGCCGTTCATATGGTAAGAGGCGTGCTTGGAGTTCTGCCACCTGTTTCCGAAGGGTCTCCATTTCTTCTGTAGAGTGTTGCAAGATTACCGGCTCCGGTTGAGCGGTGGGGACACTGGCTATCTGTTTCTTTAGATCTGCACATTCAGTCTCTAGTTTTTCATATGACTCCAAGAAATTTGCATGCTCCTCAAGTAAGATGCGAATGTCTTCTGATGGAACTGCTCTATATCTGGTAGGGCTAATGGTTGCTCCTACGGTTCCTTCCATAGCCGCTTCAAAGTTGTCTTGGTTTTGTTGTTGAAGTCGTTTGTTCTCTTCTAGTGCTGCGGCCATATGCTTCCTTAATAGCCCAATGTTGCGTCTGAGTGTAGCGTTAGAGATCATTTGCGCTTGAAGCACTGTTTCTAGTTCCTTGACTGCTTGGTCATCTACAGTTGATGTCTTTGATTCCAATTCGGAGTGAGCCTGCTGTAGTGTGGTATGCTCGGTTAGGAGCGTCTAGTAGTCAGCTTCAAGAGTGGTGACTCTAGCTTGCAGACGTTGAGATTCTGCCTGGAGGGCAGCAGTGCGTTCTTCCAATTGATGGTAGTCTTGTTGTAGCTGATGTGCACACTGAAGTAATGTGTTGAACGTGCTATTTACATTATGAGATGCAAGGGGAAAAGTTTGAAATGCAGGGGAGGTGGGATTGGGTAGGGGGGTAGTGAATGCTGTGTGTGCCAATGATGTGAGTGGTGAGGTGGGGGGCAAGGGAGGGGAAGATGGTGGAATCGTGGGGAGAGGTGCTGTGGTTGGTGAAATGTCCATTGGGTCAGACAAGGTGGTGTGTGCAGGGGCTACCATGTAGGTGGGTATGGTAGGTGAAGTGAGTGTGGTGTTCGTGTAAATTGATGTTGTTGCGAACATTGGAGAAATGTGCCTCGGAAACATTGGAGAGCGGGTGAACTGCTCCACAACGGACGGGTATTGGGGTGGCGCGGTCAGGTTGAAAGAGGTGTAGGGGCCAGATGGGAAGTGAGGGTCATGGAATGGAGGTACCCGTATTGGGGGATAGGTCGGGAAACACAGGGTGCCTTCTGTGGGTGCTGGGTTTCCAACTACACTTGGAATTATGGGATGGCCAGTCATGGGTTCAGAGGATAGACGGGACGAAGTGTACAAGGGATTGGTGACGAAGGAGAAGAGGGTGTCTTGTGAGGTGGGTTCTCGAAATGAGAATGATTTGAATGAGGATGGGTTATAAGTGAAGGTAGAGGTGATGACTGTCGTTTCTTCCAAGGTCGGAGGTGGTGGTGGGGGTGGAGAAGGTGGTGATGGAGGATGCTGGGGTGAGATGGGTGATGTCTGAACGAAGGTTTCGACGGAGAGGTCAGTGGTGGTTGTGGGGGTGGCTGTGGTCTCAATGGGTACTTCTGGTTCTGTGACGGGTATCCTGATAGTCTTACCTGCTCGTGGTAACGTGTCCACTCTGCCTTTGTCGTACCTGACGGACTGGCGGACTGCGGTGTGGACAGCCTCCGGAACTCCTAAAGAGTCTGACACTAATTTGAGGGTGTCAATGAAGTGTTGGTCCACCCCTTCATCTGATAGCATTTCTTGCATCAAAGCTTGACCTGATATCAGAGAGAGCTGATGCCTTTCCTGTACTGCTTTGATTGTGTCATATAACCTTCGTAGTTGAGCTGTATATGCTGGTGCACCTACAAGTTCTGGCACTTCTTGTTGCTCCTCTTGGTGTTCTTGATCATAATCCTCCTCATCATCCTCCTGTTCTTCATCTCCGTCATCCTCTACATCCACTTCAACAGGTGTGACAGGTGCTTGGGAGGTTGTGGCCTGCGTTTGCACGTTTTCCGCTTGTTGTGCCTCTTCTGCCTCCAACTCTACATCTTGTAATAGTTGTTCGAAATCTTCACTAGTGAGCTCTTCCAAAGGTGCACCACTAGGAAATTCAAGATCGGTTGGAATGGGAGGGAATATCAAGGTGGAACCATCGGTGCTGCGTCTTGGAAGTCGGAGTGTGAATGGTCGGACTTCTCGGGGTGGAGGGGTGACGTCTGGTGTTAGGGTGGCTCCACGTGGTTGAGCACATGGGACTTGGACAGTGCCTCTCATCTTCTTAGAAGGGGGTCCAGTGGATGTTCTGCCTCTAAACTGCTCAACCCGATTCCACATTAGGGCCCGTTGGATCGGAATGTCATAAGCCAAACACCTATAAATGATTCTTGTCAGAGCACAGCAACCATATAAAACCTGTTTCCGCGGCCAGCGTTTGTGAGCTAGGTGTATCTGATCAATTATCCAGTGGGGTAGGTTGATGGTGAGGCTCTGTGTCTCTGCCAGATACAAGCTAAACCAAATCTTTTTGGGCGGCATGGTGAATCTATCTTGCGCCGGGAAAGCAAAGTGTTGCATGCACATGCGAAGGTGTATTGCAATATTAGGCGTCATGGATACCATGTCCTTGAGTTTGGTGAGACTTCGATTCTTCATGTAATCCGGTACTAGGGTTTCCTTTTCTGTAGGAATATGCATTCCGCGCATATCTAGAGCTTCTCTCACCAAATTGTTTGATAGCCTGAACCTCTTGAGCTCATTCCCCTTTGTCAGAGATGGAATCACAAATGAGCTTGCACCTTTTGGGTTCTGGTTTGGAGTCAAGGTGTTGATGAGATAGTAGCATCGCATGAAGTCAGGTTTTGGGAGTCGGGCACTGAAATAGGCACTCAATCCTGCCTTTTCCCATATCAGACCTAGACCTTCTGCATTTTGTAATTTCTCAAATTCTCTTGTAAAGAAATGGTATCTGCCTTGCTTCCCATTGAAGTCCAACTCTGATTCCCATAGGTACGTTCCTTCACCCAAGGGTCCTGCCACCTCGGTAAACCAATGTGAAGTCTTTCCCACGGGCATGGTGTGGCCACGCGGAGGGTCCGCAATAGGTATGATTTTGACGGCCTGCAATTCTTCTGGTCTTTCAATTGTCTCAGGCAAAACGGGTAAACTGTCCAAGTCCACCACTTGCGGGCTTGGTTCTGTGTGAGAGCTAGTTCCTGCTGCCTCCGCCATGTTGAAAATGTCGCAGCTGATTCTGTGAGAATATATGAATAAACGTTAACATTGCAATGGACACAAAAATGACATGGTGTCCCTTGTTACAACATTAACTTAAAGTTCGGGAGTGGTTAGGGGTTAATAAGTGCTCGGTGCTGGTGTGTGTAGTTAGGAGTTAGGTAGACCTAAGAGCTAAGCGAAATGATGTGATGTGAGAGTGAAGCGGTTAGTAGGTGGTCATGGATTTACAATCGGGGTCCGGGGGTTTGTTACAAGTCTTGGGCTGCCAAATGCAGTGGATGGGTTTTGCTCGTGGTTCCGTAGAGATTCTCGAGAGCTTTATAGGTGTGTCAGCTTGAACATGAGGCCTTTTAGGTACCCATTTACAACTGATTCTGTTCGTGCTCATGTGCCTTGGTGTTGAAAATGAGTGGATGTAGGCTGTGTGAGTGAATGGATCATGCTGTGTAGGGTGTGTTCTTGGTGTAGCTATTTGAGCCCGCAAACAAACCTTAGGCACCCAAATTTTTCTTGATTGTGGGCTAGCCTTCATCGACTTTTTGGGCACCCAAATAAATTTCACGTTAGCAGAAGAATTTCCGAAAGACCTCTTATTAGTGACGTGTTGTTGGTTACTAATAAGAGGCTTTGCACGTGCGGTTGGCGTGAGTGCAACCGGGTGTTTGCCTTTTCGCACCCACACTTGGTTCACTTGTTGAGACATTCTGCTGCGCAGGTTCTTTTGATTTCCGGCATAGGTAGTACTCTGCTTCTTCTGCCTTTGAGCCATCTTTGGTTGTTGCCTCCTTCTGACTTTTGGAAAAGAAGGGAGTTCCGTTGCCTCCCTGACTCCTTTTTTGCGCGTAGCATTCCTCTGCAACACATAGTTTTGGACAAGAACAGCATGGTCATCTTCATGTGTACTCCTGGAAGGACCAGGAGTCTGTGCCTTTCCTAGTTCTTTGAGTGCTCCATTATCCAACTCTACTGTAATTCGACTATGATTGACCCATACCTGAAGAAGTCCACTTCTTAGGTTCAAGTTGACTGCTTGGTCATAGATCCAGTCTTGACCCAAGACAAGGGGTTCCGTGAGGTCCTCATCTTGACACACTAGTACTTTAACTGTCATTGTCTCATCATGAATGTAGAGGGGAAGTTCCACCTCGCCCATGCAAGGGGTTTCCACTCCTCCCAATCCTATGAGGTATGCTTCCACAGGATTGACAATTAACTGCAACTCTTGACAGTAAGACAATTTAACCGCACTAGTGGCTGCACCTGAGTCAATCAAGGCTCTTACGGTCCTTGCACTCGTTCCTTGTCCTATATCTAGGGTTATGAAAGGACGTCGATCAATTATCCTATGCGAGCTTGTTCCTGCGACTTCACACATGGCCATAGGATATCCTTGATCTGCATAGTCATCTGTTCTAGTCTGATCTCGGCCTTGCCTTCGTAACTTCATCCTTCTGATGCGTTCTAAAGCTTCTGCTTGAGCTTCTTCTCGAATTCGCTTTTCTTCCTCTTTGCGTTTCTTAGCAGTGTTGAGTCGGCTGAGCATTTCCTCCGTGAGGGGTTCCTGATACAACTTGACTCTGCAACCGCTAATATAGTTTGGGAGAACATCACCCTCTAACGTGGCTAGTTGTACTGCTCCGCTCGTGGAGATCCTATTGATGATCATAGGTCCGTAGCCTCTCTTTTCTAGCTTCCTTGCGTGTTGTTTCAGTGTATAGACTAAAACTAGATCTCCTGCTTTCAAACCCTTATCCTTCACGTGGGCATCAAAGTATGCCTTCTGTCTCTTCTTGGCTGCATATATTCCTGCAGCGGCTCTCAGTCTTGTTTCTCCTAATCGTTCAAGGTCAAAGATCCTAGAGGAGAGCTCATGACCTGTCCATTCGTGCTCTTGTGCTACTCTCAATGTAGGGATCAAGAAGTCCAAGGGTAACACAGCGTTTTGGCCGAATACCATCTGAAAGGGGGTGGCTTGGAGTACCATTTTGTAGGCAACTCGGTATGCCCAAACAGCATGGTGTAGCTGTTTGTCCCAATCAGAGCGTTTAGTGTTCACTAATTTTGTCAGTACATTGCATAAGATCTTATTAGTGCTCTCAGCTTGTCCATTAGCTTGAGGGTGATAGGGGGCAGACTTCTTGTGTATTACCAAGAATTCTTGGAGTAGATTTTCAATCACTTCGTTCAAGAAATGAGTGCCTCTATCACTTACAAGCTCTATAGGTAGCCCATATCTCGTGAATACACTCTCAAACAAGAATTTAGCAGTTGTTTGAGCATCGTTCTTTGTCGTAGCCCTTACCTCTACCCACTTAGTTAGATAATCTGTCGCAACAATGATGTATTCCGCATGAGAACCTTTAGCTGGGGGATTAATAGGACCTACAAAGTCTATTCCCCACTTAGAAAATGCACGTCCACCCATCATAGGTTTCAGTGGCATCTCATCTTTGCGTATAGGATACTGAGTCCTCTGACAGACATCACACCGTTTCACATAGGTATGTGCATCCATGTGAAGGGTAGGCCACCAGAAGCCCGCAAATAGAATTGCCTTGATCACCCGATCCGGTCCAAAGTGTCCTCCTGCTACACCTTGGTGAGCAGTTTCTAAGATCTTAAGATACTCACTCTCATGGACACACAGTCTTAGGTAACCATCTTTGCCGCGTTTGTATAGATTTTCACCAATGAGTGAGTAATCCAGGGCTTCTTGTTCTAAACTCCTTTTCCTAGCCAGAGTCATGTCTGGAGGGAATGTGTTTGTCCTCAGGAAGGATACGAGAGGTTCGCTCCAATCTGGCACTATGGATACTTGATAAAGGGTGGCATGTTCCACAGGTGGTTTAGTGCAACAGATTGGGCATTCCTTGCACAACTTTTGGACATCAGCTTCCATGGTTGGCCAATGTACTCCGAGTCTCTTTAGGGTCTGTAAAGTTCGTTGCTTTGAGTAGTGTTGCTCTAACGCACCTACATGTGCTAATTGCAACCATTTAGCATACTCATCCTCTTCTACGCAACAAGCCAAGATTCCTTGATCTGTGTGCTTGTACATGCTTCCTGCCATGATGTGGTACTTTTGGGCTTTTACAACCTCTTTATTCCGTGTGTTTACCACTGGATGGTTAGGCCTGTATGTCAATACTGGTACCAATGGCTTAGCCCACTGCGGCACCACTTCCAAATTAAACAAGTAAGCATCAGGAAGGTCATCTGATACTCCTTGTGGGGCTTCTCCCGATGTGAGCCTAGAAAGATGATCAGCTCTCAAATGGGTCCTCCCTTTTCTTACCACAACCTCAAAATCATATTCCATTAGCAAGAGAAACCATCTTACTAATCTTCCTGTATTGCATGGCTTGTGTACGAGATATAACAATGCCTGATGATCAGTAAAAAAAATTAAACTTATTTGCAAGCAAATAGTGTCTAAATTTCTTAACTGCATATACCATGCCTAATCCTTCTCGCTCTGTAGTGGTGTAATTCCGTTCAGCCGCATTCAATTGTCTACTGGCATAGGCAATTGGAAGATCCATATTACCTTCACCAGTAGGTTGTGCAAGCACACATCCAATAGCATAATTGGATGCATCAACATGAACATGGAATGGCTTATTCCAATCTGGTGTGGTCAAGATTGGTGCTGAACACAATCTTCGTTTAAGCTCCTGGAAGGAATTCTCACATTCATCCGTCCACTCAAAGTTTGTCAGAAGTCCGTACATGGGCTTTGCAATGACAGCATACAAGTGTATAAATCGTCGGTAATAACCACAGTGCCCCATGAAAGCTTGTACTTCCTTGACATTCTTTGGCCTAGGTAGCTCTGCTATGGCTCTCACTTTTTCTTCGTCGGTAGATATGCCATTCTTTGACACTATGTGTCCTAGAATCTTGCCTTGCCTGACCATAAAAACGCACTTTTCTGGGTTCAGGCAGACTTGATATTCTCTATATTTGTCAAAGATTTGTCTGAGTTCAGGAATATGGGTTTGTCTAATATTGGAATGAGCACAAAGATCATCAACATAGACTTCTAAACTCTTCCTCAGGAACTCCTTAAACACATGGCACATGAGCCTCTGGAAGGTAGCTGGTGCATTGGTAAGCCCAAATGGCATTACTCTAAAGGCAAAAATGCCCCATTCTGTGGCAAAGGCTGTCTTATGCTGATCCTCTGGAGCTATGGCTACTTGATTGTAACCCGAAAATCCATCAAGGAAGCTGTACACTTCCTTGCCAGCCACTCTTTCTAAGAGATGTTCTGTGATGGGAAGCGGATAGTTATCTCGAATAGTGGCTGCATTAACCTTCTTCAAGTTAATGCACACGCGCAGTTTGCCATTCTTCTTGGGCACCACTACGATGGGTGATACCCACTCAGTGTGCTCAATTTCATAGATAAATCCAGCTTCAACCAGTCTATCTATCTCTTCTTTGATCTTAGCAGCATAATTATCGTTATATGTATAAGGCTTTTGCTTAGAGGGTTTAGCGTCTGAAGTCATGGGGATAGTGTGTGAGCATATGTCAGGGTCAACACCTTTCAAGTCCTTGTAACTCCAAGCGAATACATCTCTGTATTCTCTTAGCAAGGCAATTAACGCATGCTCTTCTTCCTCTGTTAGGTCATGGCCTATATACGTGCATCTCTCCTCTCCTTCTTCTATGGCCACTACTATTTTCTTGGTGGTTTCTTTGTTATCATAGGCCTCTCCTGATTGTGCCTCTCGTTTAGGCATTCTAATCATGACTCTCCTGTCATCTATCTCATACTTCTTAAAATTTTCTGGGACCTCAAACAAGGATTCTTCCTCTTCTGGTGAGACTTCTCTCTTCTTTCGTTTCTTTCCTTCTTCCTTTGGGCTCACATGTGTTGCTAATCTTACATCATTTGTAAGCTCTCCATGCCTCTGGGGTTGAAATTCTACTTCATGGAAGTATTCTTCATATGATGCAAATGGTGGGTCCATAATGATAGACTCGAGATCGGAGTCACTTGCATCCTCAAATGCATCAGGGCTAGGTTTGCATTCTTCTAGAACTGCCTCTCCCATGATTGGCTCTATGGAGAAGACTGAAATGTCATAGCCATCCTCATCACAGTGAGGTGTCCATTGTTCTTCATTGATGGCTACATCCATTGTTGCTAAAATTTCTGCCCAGCCATGGGGTTCGAATTCCTCATCAGGAAAAACTACAGGTGCATAGGCTGGGTCTTGAATTGCTCTATGTGTTTCTTTTGCACCTATTTCTCTGGCCTTTTCTCTCTTCTCTTCCTCTACTGCTACTTTGCATCCAAGAGGATCCTGACCCTATGGAATGCACAGATTCCGTATCATCTTTGGCTCTATGGATGGGATTCCACTGGATAGGAGGTACATCCCTATGAGAGTAATCTTTGAGATTGACTTTGGTCGTAACACCTAAGTGTTGCAGGTACAAGGAATTGGTCCCCCAATCCTGTACCACTTGCAACTGTCGCATAAAAGGTCTTCCCAAAATCATCTCATAGGCATGATTTTTGCTAAAGTCACATATAGCAAAGCTATGCTCAAACTCAACACCACAAGTGGTGAGAGTTATGCCTTCTAGCAATCCCAAGGGCCTCTCTATATGACCATCGGCCATCTGCAATTTCATTCTCGTTGGCCTGAGTGCTAGCTTGCCCCAACGCTTCCATAGGGAGGTGGTAGCGATAGCAACTCCTGCACCTGAGTCCAAAATTGCCTTGGTAGTGTACTCCTGGTAGGTGATGGGAAGATAGGTGTTCCCTTCTTCACCTTCACACATATCTCCTATCTTGTCCAAGGGAATTTCTGGCACTGTCCTATGGGATCCTATTCGGGAACGTGGTTCTGCAACTTCAGTCACTTGACTGGCTACACCTTTCCGTGCTTTTGGTCTATTCTTAGGCAGTTCTTCCAAAGTGAGATCGCGCTGCGCCTTGGTGTTCTTTACTACCTCCGTGTTCCTTGATATGACTGAGTCGTCGTTCCTTACCATGACTGTGGGTGCTCTCATACACGTGGACTTTGCTTCCCATGGGCCTGTGAAGTGGGGTAGCTCTTGTATGGAATTAGACTCAAAGTCCAATCTCTCGTGAGACTGAGTACTCTCATGTTCCCCGTAAATAGATGGGATGTCTTGTGGGAATTGATCGTGTGCATCATCCACAAGTTCAAAAGGAGGGGCGACTTCACTTTCGTTATCCCATTTGTCTTCTTGAATCTCTCGTAGGAAGTCTGGTGCAAACCGATTCATAGAAGAAGAAGTGTCTGGCTCCGTAGAATAAGGCACATAAGCAACCTGGGAAGGAGGGCTTATTCTATCGTTGACTCTCTCCTTGTTCTCATAGATGGCTGGAGCACAAGCTTCCTGGGGAGGATTACTTATTCTATTACTCTTCCGAGCAGGCTCATACGCTCCCTGAGAAGGAATGTAGGCAACCTGTGGAGGTACGTAAGCTTTCGAGGGGGGTTCATCTGCCTTTTGGGGGGGAAGATAAGCTTCTTGAGGAGGCACATGGGCTTCCTGAAGAGGCTGGCTTATCCGTTCTCTTGCCTTGTCCTTTCTTTGAGGGGCAGGTTCCTTTTCTGATTGTGCAATTAGCCTCTCTATTCTTTCCAGCAGTCCATCAAAGTGTAACTGCGTCTTAGCTGAACTAGAAATGTTAAATAGGCGGCTGGCCTCAAACATGGTCTGAGCCAATTCCACCATTTTGGCACAAATCTTAGTTCGTTCAAGCTCTAGCTCGGCTCTAGGGTAGCATTTTTCATGATCGGTTATGGTTGGCCCTTCTTGGATTCTGGCCTGATATGCTTTAAGCATCATGTTTAGGTCCTCGGGAGTGGGATCAGCTAATACTGATCCTGCTTGGGGTGGTGGGTGGGTTACGTGGGGTGTATTAGAGGGTGGAGGGATGGAGGGTGATGGGGATGGTAGCGGTGGGATTGTGTGAGAGTGCGGTTGGGATGTGATCTCTATGATTTTAGCCTTGGTTTCGCGTAAACTTTCCTCAAGTTCACTCATCTTCTTTGCCCATTGCCTTTTCATACGTTCACGGCTATCTCTCCAAGCTCTAGTCCTTTTCTTGGTTATGCTCTCAGTTTCACTAGCTGTTGGGCTCTTTTCCTGGTCTACCCCTTGGTTTTGCTGTAGTGCTTGAGCTCTAGTGACTACCTGTACGGGAGCAGTGGAAGTGACACTTCCTGTGGAATCTACTACTAACCCAATAACGTTGATAGGCGTGATTTTTGGCATATTATTGGGGTTCTTTGGGCAATCTCGTAAGAGATTCTCTTTTCCACAATCTTGGCAAAAGCCTTGAATCGTCACTGACTGGGGTTGTGTAGGTGGAGGTAAGGGACAATCACGAATGAGGTGATCTCCTTGGCATCTGTAGCATGGTCCTCTTGGGAATGGAGGTCTTACTTGCCTAGGTTGAGGCCTAGGGTTGGGGTTTGCATACATAACGTTTGTATAATCTGACTCCCAACTGGGTTCATTTGGCTCTTCGCTGTAATAGGACTCACCATGTTCTGGAGACTGCATGTAGTACGCCTGGGGACTATCAACATGTGTAGAATCAAAGCTATGGTCACTGAGGTCATTTTCAGAGATCAAGGGTGTCACCGGGACTATCGCTCTATTCAGGTTTTCTTCTGCGACAGCATACTTTACCGGAATCACATTAGCTGGGGCAGGTGGTTGTTGAGCTAGCACTGGCTGAGGCCTTTGTTGGTTTTGATATTGTGGTTGATAATTTTGTTGTGGTCTGCCATATGGCTGTGGAGGGTACTGGTTCTGGTATCTTCCCTGTGGTGGATAGGGTTGAGGATAGGTTTGCCTAACTGTTTGCTTATTGTAGGGGCAATCTTGTGCGGTGTGATTGGTGTACCTCCGTTCTATGGTGCAGTACTGGCTACTAGGATTTACTTGGGGCTGAGCCATAATGGGGCACACGTTTGCCATATGGTCACCACCGCATGTATAGCACCTCTTCGCTGGGGTAAACCTCGGAATTTGTTTGCTAGAGACGCCTAGTTTTTGGGCCACTTTCTCTACGAGTTCCTCAATTGATGTGGATTGCGTGGAAGAGTGACTAGATGCACTATCTGAATCTTTATAGATTTTGGAAAGCTCTAGTTCTTCCCCTAGGTTATCTTCAATGTCAATGCACATGCGTACACACTCCTCTATAGTCCTAGGGTCCTTGAGATACACATAGGATCTCAATTTCGTACTCAGCAATCCATCAAGGAATAAGGCCACTTGTTTGGCAGGTGTGGGTAGCTCCGAAACAGGGCACCTTTCAAGATATTGCCTAAATCTTCTTCCTGCAAGTCTCACGGTTTCTTGAGGGGTTTGCTTGAAGCTATGAATCAGCGAGGAGGTATTGTGTCTTATGCCACTCTTAGAGAATTCAATAATAAATGCCTCTAGGAGTTGGTCTATGCTCCTGAACTGTCGCTCATCCAATGGCTGAAACCATGTAAGTGCTGTGTTCCTAAGGGTTAGACCGAAGGCATTGTACTGCGTGAATAGATCCTCCACTTGTTCAGCTCTCAAGACTTGCTTGAACTCCGCCACATGATCATAGGGATCTCCTGTGCCATCAAAGTAATTCTTCATGGACTTAACTAGCTGGGTTGGTCTCAAAGTTCTTGTGTGCTCTCTAGGTCTCGGTAGAGGAAATCCATCCACATTTCTTTGGTTCCTGTGAACTCTAAGTATCTCAGGTTCTACTCGATTTGTCTCCGTCCTCGTTCTTTCTCTGCCCACTGGGTTGGCAAAGCTTACTTCTGGTCTATCTCTACTCCTGTCTCTTTGAGTTCCATGAGCTTGGGATGTTCCAGCACCTGGGTGACCATAGGATACATTCAATCTTGGTTGGGGGAAAATGAATTCACCCTTCCAAGTGTAAGCATGCCTATCATTTTCTGTCACCACAAAGATCCTTTCCGAAGTGTGATCTAAGTAGGTCACTCTACCTGGGCTATCCGGATCCTTAAACTCATAGATCATGATAGTTCCTATATCAGTTGGTTGATTAGATTTATACCTCCAAAAGGCTTCGTCAGTTTCTCGATTGAGGAGCAACTCTATGCTCTTGTTGTCTTGGGGAACCCACTCAGGCGTGATAATCCTAGTGAGAACAGATTTGCCTCGGGGGGTTCTAGGTTCCGCACCCATGTTTCCTTGTTCCAAGTCACCTAAGTCCGCCTCTGAGATTACATTCCCAAATTCATCTGTCCTGTCTGGGTGACTGGTGACTACGTATATGGTTCCTTCTTTGTCCAGGTATGCACCGTTTTCAAACTTGACTGCTGGGTGCTCTAGTCCAATGGATTGATCAGGATTCTTAATCTGTATCACAGATCTTCCTAAGCCGTCCTCATAGATGCTGGCACCTAATCGGTTGGTCCTAAGGTACTCCAGCTGTGTTTTGTAAGGGCCTTCTACCCTGTACAAGTAAGGCACACCTGAACTTCCCGTAGGTCTGTCCATGCCTTGAGACATCTCCAACTCACTGGTCTCAGGGCTAGGGTAGTACGAGTGGTAGCTCAACTGCTAGGCGCAAGACCTAGCAGTGTGGTTAACGCTAGCCTCTGAAGACCTAAGGCTTTGTCTCTCCCTTACAAGATGTCGTCCTGATCTAAGGTTCATATGCCTATCTAAGTAGCCCAATTCTTTGCCTAGAGTACAACCTCGTTGCTGGTTACTTTATATTAGTCACTTGATTCTTTTTAGTTATTTCTCGTGTTTAAGGTCTTGTCTGATATTACGTCGTCAGGAATACTTGAATGTTCTTCGTGCTTTTAGGTTGATCGTTCCACGTTAGGTTCTTTTCCTTTATGTTACCGACAGTACAGAGATTAGGTTTTTAGCTTGAACTTGAGTTTTTAGGTGGTCTTCAACTTGATACCTGCTTATCGTCGCCCTGACTTACTCCTACCTCTCGTCGTTCTTAGCCTAAGCTAGGAATTGATAAAGGGAGTTGAGAATTTCCAACCTTTTGTTTCCTGCTCGGTTGCCCTTGAGTGCCCAGGAAATGTGTTCCCAAGCTCGCACTTACACTTGCTTAGAACGCCTTTCGATGCTCTGTAAGAGTTTCAAAGTTAGCTTTGAAATTTAAATTCCAAAGACAGAACCAATTATTTTCATTCCTGTAGCACAAACACAAACTTGCATAGTGATTTTCAAGAAAACAATCCTAAGGACCCCTGACTTTGATCCCCCTGGGTATGGTCAACTTCAAATTACCCTATCTGAAAATCAATGCATTATCTTTATAAAAAACAGTTGAGGGCGTGTAGTATATGCCACGAGCTTTCCAACAAGCCCTAGAGCTCAAAAAATGGATTTCGTATGAAAAAGTTGTAACCGTTCAGGGTTCTAGGGTTACGACAGGGTTCAAACAGGATCACTGTGCAACAGGTTTTCCCCAAGTTGCTTTCCTAAGGCTTCCCCATGTGCTCAAGAGTATAATATTTGTGCCCAAAATTAGCCCAACTCTTCAATTAACAGTCCCTAAAAAATTTGGCTAAATTTGGCTGTCAATCGCGATGGACAGGGCTGTCAATCGCGATGGACACTCAGTCAATCGCGATGGACAGAGGGTTCAGTCAATCGCGATGGACAGGCAGTCAATCGCGATGGACAGAGAGTTCAGTCAATCACGATGGACAGGCAGTCAATCGCGATGGACAGAGGGTTCAGTCAATCGCGATGGACAGGCAGTCAATCGCGATGGACAGAGAGTTCAGTCAATCGCGATGGACACCCAATCAATCGCGATGGACAGAGGGTTCAGTCAATCGCGATGGACACCCAATCAATCGCGATGGACAGAGGGTTCAGTCAATCGCGATGGACACCCAATCAATCGCGATGGACAGAGGGTTCAGTCAATCGCGATGGACACCCAATGAATCGTGATGGACAGAGGGTTCAGTCAATCGCGATGGACACCCAATCAATCGCGATGGACAGAGGGTTCAGTCAATCGCGATGGACACCCAATCAATCGCGATGGACAGGCAGTCAATCGCGATGGACAGGGCTGTCAATCGCGATGGACTGAAATTTTGCAAGATTTTCAAAAATTTTGGTGGAAAGGTGGTGTGCAGGGTCTCTAGTCCACTGTGGTGCACTCAGATTTACCAAAAGGTGAGAATTTCTGTCAATCGCGATTGACAGAAGTCGACGACTGCGAGACAGTTTCGTCGAGTTTCGTACCTGCGCAGGAAGCTGGGGATGGTGATGTGACCTGTACCTGCAAGATAGCTCAAAAAAAATGCAAAAACAGCACACGCAATTTCGCTCTTTCGCTCTCTCTCACAAGTGAAATGAGGTGGAGATGGGGATATAGTAAAAAAAACTGAAATTTTCGCGATGATGGAGATGGAGGTGGAAGATGGTGAGGATGATGATGATGATGATGGTGGTGAGGTAAGAAGGAGAAAAATAGGAAAAATAAAGAAATTACCTACAACTCCAACGCGTCAACTCCACGTCTTACCATCACACGCTCGTCCTCAAAGCTCGATCCCCGGCAACGGCGCCAAAATTTGGTGTAGCTCAATGATGAGTAGCACCTCCTTTAATGTCAATCCGGGAAGACGTGAGGATGGTATGAAGACCTCGAGCAAGTGGCGGCACAAGTGCGTGAGTGAGAAGCACACTAGCATGCACACACATACACACACACGCGCACACACGGCAAGACAAAGAGTGAGAATCAATGGAGTTCTTCAATTACTTTCAAAATGCTCTTACCAGTTCGTTTCAATTACAATCTAACCTCAAAAATGAGCTCTCTAGCTGTTTTTATAGTTTTTGACTAGGTTTTGGCCCTGTCCAGACCTAGTGTCCGGCCTAGTTAAAAATTAGGTTCCAGGGCCAATTTGAGGGCTTAAACGGAGTCTAAAAAATACGAAAATTGATATGTAGGTACTTCTAAGGCTCCTCAAGCTCAAGGACTCCTTGGCTTGCACAAAATGGAGCTACAAAAATATGAAATGGTATTTACAATGATTGTTAGTGATAAGAATCACTGTTAAAAGATGTTGATTTGGAGGAATTTTGAAGGGCCTATCTGCCAGATTTGCGTCGACTGCTTTGTCTACTTACTCCTTCACTTTGTTCTGACTCTCTCCGCTGGCTTCCTTGTCTAGTCGGTCCTTGGGTGCCCATACTGCTCTCAACAGCATCATATTCTGATTGTATAACAACCATCTAATTTCTAAATTTTATGTTTCATCAAATGAAACAGGCTCATTCTCATAAGAGAGACTAGAGGCACCCATAACATAGCAATCTGATGCAAAAGAGGCACTATGAGAGCCTGAACGAGTACGATATGACGGACGTGCATCTAATTTGCTATGACACAAAGTCTGCACCAACTATTTCGGCATAGTTTTTGACTCCCCAATATCAACTCTTTCAACAAGTGCATCATGCAAATCTGCATCAGAAATGGAACGATCTATACCATCATATGAAACTTGTAAAGGTTGAGAAGTTGCCTCATTAGCACCAACATTAACAAAGTACCATACATGTGTTTGAAGCTAACATGTCTCCTTAGTACATGAAAGTAGTGGCTTAATAGCATCTTCCACAAAAACAACATCACCGCTAACCAAAATGCATTTATTCTGTGGATGATACATACGATTGCCTTTGCTTTCAGAATTATCGCCAAAAAAAATACATTTCACTGCTTTATCATCCAATTTCTTGTGGTGTTGTTCAGGCATTAATGCATATGCCAAACAACCAAAAACATGAAGGTGAGCAACGGATGGCTTATGACCATGCCAAGCCTCATATGGAGTGATAGACTGCAATGCTTTAGTGGGACATCTGCTAAGTACATATGTTGCACACATAATAGCCTCAAGCCAGAAACTATGTGGTAAAGCCTAACCCATGACCATACACCTCGCCATATTCATGAGTGACTTATTCTTCTGTTCAACAACTCCATTTTGTTGAGGAGTATATGGCATTGTACAGTGACATTTTATCCCATATTCAGTGAGAAATGCTTTAAAGTCAGAAGACATATATTCCCCCCTCGGTTGGAATGGAGGGTGCCCATTTTACATGCTGACAAATTTTCAACCAAAACCATAAATTCTTTGAAGCACATAAACACTTTGGACTTTGCTTTCAATGGATATACCCATGCATGCGTGAAAAAATCATCAATGAAAGTCATGAAGTAAAGATAGTTCCCAAAAGAGGGTGTCTGCATAGGACCACAAACATCACTATGAACAAGCTGCAATTTTTGAGTAGCTTGAACTGGACCATCTTTTGGGCATGAGGAATGCTGAATTTTTCCCAAAATAAAGCCTTCACATACATGTTTACTAGGTGCCTCAAGTTTGGGCAGAGAGGACACCATTTTAGATTTCTATACATGTAGCAAACTAACAAAATTCAGATGACCAAAGGATGCATGCCAAAGCTTTGCATCTGACACAACCTGAGAATCATGTACTGCACATGCCAAATCATTCACAGATTTTTCATAGTCTATGAGCTTATACAACCCATGAAATAAAAATGCTAGAAGCAATAATCACGTCCCCATTTGGCAGATCATGAACTGTACATCTATCATCAACAAATTTCACAACCAAGCCAATCTTGGCTAAAGTTGAAACTGATAATAGATTCTTCTTGCTCCCTGGTAGAAATAAAGCATCAAACAATGTAAAAGAACTACCATCAAAAGTAGTCAGAATGATCTTACCAACTCCCATGACAAGATAAGATTTGTTGGTGCATGTGATAGTATTCCTTGTAGGGATAGGCTCGAGTGAAGTGAAGGAACTTTGTTGTGAGGTAATATGTTTGGTTGCCTCACTATCAAAGTACAAGGTTTGAGTCTACTGTAGACATACATTGTTTAGGAGAAGATGGGTCAAAATTGCACACAGTAGTAAACACCCATTCTTCATTTTGCACTAGATTAACATGCTTTGTTTTGGGTGTAGAGGCCTCTGCAACAACCATTCCCGCCTCTTTTTTCTTTGCCTCTTTTGCAACCAATTTCGGATAATTCTTTATAACATGATGATTTTCTTTACAGTACTTGCAAAATAATTTTTGCTTTTCTATTTCTTCTCTTCTTTGTCATCCTTGTTTGATTGTGCAAAATTAGCAAATCTTTGCTTACTAGTAGAAGAGCTCCATTTACCTTTGCCCTTCTGACTAGCCAGGAAAGCTTGATCGACAACGCACATAATGGACCTGTTCTGCCTACACTAATCTTCTTGCAACAAAATAGAGATTAACTGCTCAAATGTTAAGGCATTTGGATTGGCTTTCATCATCAAACAAAGAGTGGAAGCAAAAATCTGATATGAATCGGGAAGACCATTCAAAATAGTCTGCATAAGTGAACTGTCGGGAAAGACTTCATGAGTAGAAATCAACTATTCCTTCAAATCTTTGATCCTTGTCAGAAAACTATCCATGGAATCACCTTCATTCATGTGCTCACTCTCCAACTGTTTTTGGAGATAAGCAACACGAGCCTCATCCTTTGCGTTGTATAAAATCGAGAGAGCAAAATGGTGAGAAGATTGAGATCCTTCCACACCTCAAGGCCCATAAGTTTAAGAGCACTTCTATTTTTAAAAATAAGCTCTTGCCACATCAAATGTAAAGGAGTGGCCACCATATGTTTGAAGGTCTTAAAGAACTCATTGGTAAGGCCATCCAACCCCTGACTCTTGCGATTATGAAGGGAATCAATTACCTCTAGTATCGCAACATGCGAGATGGGAGCTTCACAAAGATCTTTCAAGTTGTGCGGAATTTTTTTGGTTTGAATGCATAAGATGGTGGCCATGCAGTCACGTTTGTGAGAAGAAAGAAGGATGGTAACCCTCAAGAGCTGGCTAAAAAGGGTTGACAATTAGTGTACTATTTTCTTCATCAGTTTTGCATTCAATCCCATCAACATCTACCATGAATGGGATCGCTTCCTTGGATTGCTTCCTCTTGTGAAGGTTGCAGATGTCTTTAGTAGGCTTGCCTACCCTACTTGCCCACCAATCTTTAAAGTATATTTCTAGGTTCTTTCCTTGAATTTCTTCTTCGTATCTCAACATTCTTTTGATTTTACGAATCCTAGTTTGGGATTGCGATTGGCGTTTGTTAACTTCTGCCTCCAAACACCATAACCTCCGATAAATCAATTCCCTTCTAGCATGATGAATGGCTTGAAGATTCTTATGAGACATGGCCAAGATGTATTGAGTTTGTAGGAATGCCCTCCTCCGACACCTAGTCAGCAAGGAGAAGGAGGCAAAGGCCCTGCACAAAGCCTTGAAAATCTCGTAGTGGACAGAGGGGAGAAAGAGAGTGGTCAAATTGGCATGAAACAAAGGGGTTCATGCTTGAAGGTAATCACAATAGGGTAGTGATCAGAGATGACCAGGTTCGGAGGGAAGGGGCCCCTAATTGTTGATGATATTCTATGAGATATAGCTCCTATTGAGTTTGGCTTTCTACAAGTCATCACCAACTTGGAGGTTTAACCACGAGAAACCAGCAATGTCCTTGACCTTCACTAGATCTAGGTATAACTTGACTTGATCACAAACTTCCTTCTCTAGCCCATCAATCACCTGAACCTTCCTTGTTGGTGCAATTACTCCAAGCCTAAATGCTTTTTCACTTATCCTAAAGTTCATATGTTCATTCATGTATTAGCACATGAATGATCTCTTGTAAAAGATTGATTTTTACTCCTGGTAAAAGTGCATATGTGGAATCACTTCCAATTATGAGTTCATATGAGAATGTTTCCATGAATTATTTGGTGAGGATTTATGGAAAATCAAGTCCCAAGACTTTGGAACATGTTTAGGTAAAGATTCAAAGTCAGACTTGAATCTTGGCTCCAACAGAAGTCTATAAAAGAGGACTATCTAGTCGCATATATGATATATGATATAGTACACATTTTAGAGGAATTTGTGTGGCATATTGAGATCACATTATAGCTCTTCTATTGCCCTCACATTGTACAATCATTCATTGCCAATGTCAATTTAATGTATGTGCATTAATACATATAATCTTCCCATGTCTCATCTCTTCTACTCTATCATATACTACTCAGAATAGTGAGCTTCTTTGATCTGTTTCTCAGTGTGTACTTGATCCTTTTCAGTGATTTAACTTAGTATACGTTCATTAGATAGTCTATTTGTATGCTACAAAGTTGCGTTATAATTGCATAAACCATTCTTGAGTTATGTGCAAAACATTGCCCTCTGGTTTGCATACTCTTAGCTCTCGAAAATGTCAGGATAGACATCTAATTTGCTAAGCATCATTTTCGGAGAATCATTGATCATTTCTAGTGAAATAACTTGTGAAAGTTAGCTATCATAGTCAATTAGAAATTGCCAAAAGCATTTTGTCCAATTGTTACTAGGAAAGGAGTATTGTTCAACTTCCTGAGCAGGTGTGGTGACCAAAATAGCAAGTTTGTTTCATAGTGAAAAGTCCAAGTTATTTGTTTTGATCCAATGATTTTAGGATCATCTTCCAAAGTAGTTGGGTGATCATTTGGGCTTTGTGGAAAGCTCAAAAGGTATACTTTAAACTTCTCAACTTAGGTTTGTCTAGTGTGTAGCTGGAATTCGTAGCACCATCTCATCTCTAGAAGGTGTCCACAATCTCCTCCAACACTGGTATCAGAGCAACATCAAGGTAAAATGGGAGATGGATTTCCATCATTCATTGAAAAATTAGAGAGAGGAAATTATCCAACTTGGTCCCTAAGGATGAAGCTTTACCTCCAAGGAAGAAGCTTGTATGGATATATATCTAGAGATGAAGAAATGCCAACCTTTAGAAGCAAAAGCCAACCTACAAGAGAGGAGCAAGAGAGACTACTTGCATGGTGTGCAAAGGATGCTCTAGCTAGGTCATACATATGCAATTCAATATCATATTTTTTTGTTACCTCATATTAGAAATCGTAAGACTTCCCAAGAGACTTGGGAAGTACTATCTTCATACTTCTCATCAAATACAAGGGCCAAAAAGAACCAGCTTTGGATGGAGTTCACAACATTGAAGAAGCAACCAAAGCAAACTGTAGCTGACAATGTGACCAAAATGAAGGATGTAGCTAATAAGCTTTTGAGTATTGGAGAAGGAATAGAAGAGGAGTAGATAGTAAGACAAATCATAAATGGCATCAAGGTTTATGACAAATGGGAATCTTTTACCACAACAATGGACCTATATATGGACATGCAAATACTTGACCTCAATACATTGATGGGGCAACTCTTCACACATGAGACAAAGCTCAACAAGAATGGATATAATTCTAGAGGTAATCAATCTTCTACCCTTTATAGAGATAGAAATAAAAGTAAAGATAACAACAAAGGTAAGAAGAATGAAGAAGATGCAAGTACCTCTCAAGTGAATTTCACAAGTAGAGGAAGAGGTACTATAGGAAGGGGTAGAGGAGGAAAGCAAGGCAAGGTAAGACCATAAAATTCTTCACCTTGCAACATTTGTGGCTTGAACAATCATAACACAAATGAATGTGAACATAAAGAATCAGAGAGGAAGAGGCTTCCATAGAGGAGGCTATGGACAATCAAGAGGTAGGTTCAATAATGGAGGAAACAACTACCATCACAATTACAACCACGGCTACAAAAACAACTATCAAGGAGGTTTGAGAGGAAGGAGAGACCACAAAAACTATATAGATGATCCGAGGATTCCCTATTACTCATGAATATGATAGCCAAGCAAGATAAAGATGATTCTTACCTATTCTATATTGATTATGGTTGCTCCAATCATGTAGCAGGCAATGTAGCATTATTATCTAACCTTGAAGAACCTAAAGGAAAGCATGAAGTTTAGAGAGGTGATGAAACTAGGCACTCAGTAAAGAAGATTGGACATGTTAAAGCATCTAATGGAAACATGAATCTTCTAAGCAGGGTATTGTATGTGCCAACAATAACGAAGAATCTAATCAGTGTGGGACAAATTGTTGAGAAGGGTTTACATAGATTCACAAGGCATGAAGCATATGTGGAGGACTCTCAACAAGGCTTCAAGAGATTGCAAAAAGGTGAGAAATTTGCTAGAGTTTTGACCTTTGAAGTTGAAGATACAAGAAATATTGCTCTCTTCAATTATAAGGACCAAACTCTATCTCAATTGGAGATATGGCATAAGAGACTAGGAAATATAGGTGAAAGGACATTCAAGCAAATATGCAAGGATCAAAGTGTGCTTGGCATCCAAAATGTGTCCAAGCAACACATGAGTTACAAATGTGGAGCATGATAATTTGGCAAGTCACATAGGCAACCTTTAAACAAAAGAGGATACATGTATGAAGACTACTTGGAGCTTGTACACATAGATGTGTGGGGTCTAAGATGAGAGCCATCAATTTCAAGGTCAAGGTATTATGTTTCATTCATAGATGACTATAGTAGGTGGAAAATACTCTATTTTATGAAGCGTCTTCACTTGTTTCAAGAAGTATTTGGCGTTGGCTGAGAATTAAACAGGTAAAATCTTGAAGAGGCTCAGATTTAATGGAGGTGGTAATTATTTCTCACACGAGTTTGAATCCTTACAGGAGAGAGGCATAAAAAGAGAGACTACAACAAGGTACACTCTTGAATAGAATGGAGTGGCAGAGAGAAGAAATAGATTAATAATATAGGCTGCAAGATCAATGTTGAATGAGGAAAAACTCCCTAATTATCTATTGGTAGAGAGTGTTTCCACAACCACTTACCTAATCAATAGGCTTCCATCCAAGTCTCTGGATGGATTGACAGCTTATGAGGCATGGAATGGTGGGAGACCTTCTTTAGATCATTGTAAGATCTTTGGGTGCATTGCTTATGCACACATACCCTCACATATTAGGGGAAAGCTTGATCCAAAAGCTAAAAGATGCATATTTATTGGCTATGATCAGAATAAAAGGATATAGGTTATATAATCCCACTAAAAAAGGATTTACAATTAGTATGGATGTGGTATTTGATGAAAATAACTCTTGTTTTGAGGATAGTTGTAGGAAAATAAAGCTACCCTATGATTGGGAGAATGATTTTCCAAATTTGACCAAAGAATAAGCACATACATCAGAGAATGTCAACTCACAAGATGAACAAATTGATTTTGAAGAACTAAAAGCTTGGAAGTCCAAGAACAAAGTAAAATTCAAAAAATTGGAAGACATTTCAAAATCATCCAAGCACTTAGAAGATCTCAAAGGGTAAGCAAGAAACCTATAAGGTATGGCTATGACACATCACTAGTCAACAAACATTCTATATACATAGCTAAAGACTTTATGTCAAAGGAACCATCTTCATTTGAGGAAGCCAACAAGGAAGAAGAATGGAGAGAAGTATGCAAGAGGAAATTGAAGCACTTCAAGAGAATAGCACTTGGGATTTGGTTCCAAAAAAACCATTCATAAAGGTAATAGGATCTTGGTGGATTTACAAAGTGAAAATGAATTCAAATGGCACAATAAACAGGTATAAAGGAAGGCTAGTAGCAAAGGGGTTGGCTCAAACCCATGGAGTGGATTATGAGGAGACCTTCTCACCTATAGCCAAGATGCCAATTATCAGAGTTTTAGTAAGTATTGTTGCTTCAAAGAATTGGAACTTGTACAAAGTATATGTTAAAAATGCATTCCTTAATGGGTGGATCTTTGAAGAGGTCTACATGGCTCAACCACCAGGATATGAAGACAAAGAAAAACCTGATTATGTAGGTAAATTAAGGAAGGCACTATATGGTTTAAAGCAAGCTCCTAGAGCTTAGAACCATAGGTTGGTCACATACTTGCAGCACCAAGGTTTTGTTGCAAGCAAGGGAGATTCTTCATTCTTCATTAAGAAGACCATATGAGAGGTTATTTATCTATGTGTTTATGTGGATGATATTATCATTATAGGAAATGATGCCGATGCCATCAAGAAGATTAAAACCTAGATGAAGGAAGAGTTCAATATCAATGATCTTGGGTTGGTTACATATTTTCTTGGTTTATAGATGTCTATACATTGCAGGCACACCCATGGAATTGAATCACAAACTTAGTGCTCGTGAAGGAGAGCTACTTGAAGAAATTATAGGTTATCAAAGTCTTGTTGGGAGTCTCAATTATGCAACCCTAACAAGAGTGGATATATGCTATGGGGTGAGTACATTGAGTCAATTCATGCATACACCAAGAAAAACTCACATGGAAGCTCCCAAAAGGATCTTAAAGTACTTGAAGAGTACCATAAATGAAGGTCTATTTTATCTGTTTACATCTGACTTGGATATCAAGCTATACTTTGATGTAGATTGGGCTGGCTCAAAAGGTGATAGGAGGAGCACCTCTGGCTACTTATCTTTTGCAGAGTCTAAGTTGATTTCATTGTTAGCAAAGAAACAACCAACTCTGGCATTTTCATCATCTGAGGCTGAATATAGGGGCCTTGCAAATGCAACACAAGAGTCAATGTGGTTAAAGCTACTCTACTCAGACTTGGGACTATATAGCTCACTACATTTGGCTGCTAATCCTGTATATCATGCAAGGACTAAGCACATTTAAGTGCATTATCATTATGTGGGAGAGAAGCTACTTAGAAAGGACTTACAATTGTCCTATGTATCAACAAACTTGCAATGTGCAAATATTCTAACTAAATCTTTGGATGGAACTAAATTGAACAGGTTCAAGATGATCATTGGATTGCATGAGATTAAAGAAAGTTGAAGCCCAAGCATGTTAGGCTTGAGGGGGAGTTGTTGCTGCAATTAATCCAAGCCTAAATTCTTGGTCACTTATCCTAAAGTTCATATGTTCATTCACGTACTAGCACATGAATGATCTCTTGTAAAAGATTTATTTTTACTCCTTGTAAAAGGGCATATGTGGAATCACTTCCAATTACGCATTGATAGGAGAATCTTTCCAAGAATTATTCGGTGAGGATTTATGGAAAATCAAGTCCTAAAACTTTGGAACACTCTTAGGTAAAGATTTGAATTCAAACTTGAATCTTGGCTCCAACAAAAGGCTATAAAAGAGGACTATCTAGTTGTGTGGATGATATACGATATAGCAGACATTTCAGAGGAATTTGTGTGCCATATTGAGCTCACATTATACCTCTTCTATTGACCTCACATTGTGTAATCATTCATTTCCAATATCAATGTAATTTATGTGCATTAATACATATAATCTTCCCATGTCTCCTATCTTCTACTTTGTCATATACTTCTCAAAACAATGAGTTTCATTGATCTATTTCTCAGCGTGTACTTGATCACTTTCAATGATTTTTTTAATGCTACAAAGTTTCATTTTAATTGCCTCAGCCATTCATGAGTTATGTGCAAAGCATTGCCCTCTAGTCTGGCTACTATTAACTCTTGAAAATGTCAGGATAGACATCTAATTTGCTAAGCCTCATTCTCTGAGCATAGTTGATCATTTCTAGTGCAATAACTTGTGAACGTTAGCTATCATAGTCAATTAGAAATTCCCAAAAGGATTTGGTCCACTTGTTACCAAGAAAGGCATACTGTTCAGTTTCCTGAGCAGGTGTGGTGACCAAAATAACAAGTTTTGGTACATAGTGAAAAGTCCAAGTTATCTGTTTTGATCGAATGATTTGAGGATCATCTTGCAAAGTATATAGGTGATCATTTGGGCTTCTTGGAAAGCTTAAGAGGTCTACTTTAAATTTCTCAACTCGGGTTTGGCTAGTGTAAAGCAGGAATTTGCAGCACCATCTCATCTCTGGAAGGTGTCAACCATCTTGTCCAACATTCCTCACCCATCTGTTAGAAAGGACCTCTACCATATTAAAGTCCCCACAAAGCACCACATTGACGGGTAGAGAATCCAACAATTACAAAGTGGGAATTCTTTTCAAATCAATATTATGAGCACACAAGGAGATGATGGAAAACTGTAGAGGGCCCCCAAAGGAAGCACCAAACCAGTGATGGTTCAAGTGAGTAAGGGAATCCACGATTCTAGTGAACCAACTTATAATAATGCCGATAGCTGCACCACCATTACCCCTAGGGTGTGTGGTGGAGAGCCTGCAATGGGATGAGAAAATACTCTTAAGTCTCTTTTGTAGTTCCTCCCCATCGATTTCAATCTCTTAGATCATTTCTCTATGAGGATTGCCCTTGATAGCCCTCTAGCATTGAGAGACACGATAATCATTATGGGAGGTTGAGATCTTTGCACAGAGGAGCCTTTTCCTTGCTTTTCTTGTTTTTATCCTCGACCTTTTTCTTCAAGGTAGAGGGATCCTGATAAAGGATTTTCCCCTTGAGGGGGCTCTTCCACAGTATTTTGGCTGGTGATTTTCCTTTGTGAGAAGCCTTATTTGAAAACGAGTCTATTATCCTCTCTAGGATTGAAGACCCAATTATTGAGCTTTCACTATTCTAGCTAGCGTCATTGCCGGTGGCGAGCCCAACCTCATTGCTAGTATTGTTTCCTTCTTGGTTGCTTTCCTTGCAATTCAAATCTTCAAGGGTTTCCCCTCGCTATGATAGACTTTGGGATTCATTTCCCCTAGGTAAATCTAGGTCATTGTCCT
>CM035409.1:167481028-167586028 GCA_020310875.1 Ceratopteris richardii
GATGTTTTTGTAACAATAGTAGACCACATGGAAAGAGAAGATTTTGTAAATAAAGCAAATTTTTATAAACACACGCTTTTCAAAGTGCCGCCCTCATGTATCTTCTATTCAGGATGTAATGCAAAATACATATAAATACACATGCTCTCATAGACTTGTCCATCAGAGTATGTGGGGGGAAATTGTACCCAATCTGGTGTCATCTCTTGTCCCTTTCTATTCTCATAGTACTTTTGTGAGAGTTCTTTTCTCTACTTTCCTCTAGATACGTGCATCCATAGGATCTGATCAAGAGTGGTATGAGAGTCAATGCATGTCTGTTGAGGTGGTTTCTCAATGTCCAATTGTGATTCACATCATTGTTTCCGTTCGCAATTTGACATCCATCTCAACCATCTGGTCCAGGTTATCGTTTATCAAGTTTGTTTGCTTTTGCTTCTATGGTTTGTTCTTTTTGAATGTTTTGAAATTTGGTACTATGTACTATGCATTGTACTCACTGTACCCCCTGTGCTCATTGTAATCACTGTGCCCACTGTGCTCACTGTGCTCACTATACTCACTATACTCTCTGTACCCACTATACCCCCCTATGCTCACTATGCTCATTGTTCACTATTCGAGTTCAATTCAGTTATCAAATTTGTTTGTCAATTTGGTTACTCCTTTGGCTTATTGCCACTATACCCCTTGTGCTCATAGTTTATTGTTTGAGTTCAATTCATCTATCAAATTCGTTTATCCAATTCGTTTATCCAATTCGTTTATCAATTTGGTTATCATTCAATTACTCCTTTGGCCTACTCGAAGGCATCAACTGAGGCATAGAACTATGACATAACTTTGACACTCATGGTTCTCTTGGTTCACTTTGGTTCCCTTTGGTTCCGTTGGCAGCCATTGGCTACATTCGAACCAATTCTAACTTATGAGTGGCAATAAGTGCTTAGTTATTTCCCTACTTAGCTTACTTATTTCTCTAGCTAGTCTACTTAGTTCCTTATTAGCATCTAGGGGATTTGAACCCACAACCTCATACTTCCAAGAGATACAATTTATCCACTATACTATTTTCACTTATTGATACCCAATTCCTTTTTATTAATAATTTAACACAAGTTTTAACACTCTATTCACCTCATTTATTTATTTACTTATTTATGTATTCAATACTCTTATTTATTATTATTATTTTTATTGTTATTTTTATATATAGGCACTATTGTTAAAATCTTTTTCACATGCTTAGTCCTAGGTTTTAGTTCTATATAAAGCCATGGACCCTACCCATAACACCAAGGATTTTGATACATCACCCCTACCTGGGGTATCACCTGAGCAATAGTTGGAACTTTTGCAGCAAGAGCTCCAAAATGCTCAGAACGAACGCGATGTTGCACTTTAGCAATTGCAAAGTGATAACAATAACCTAGTTAGGGTGATGAAGGCCATTATAACCGCTCAAGAACAAGGCATGCAAGATTGGTGCGCAAAATTTGCAATTTTTGCAATTCGATGGGTGAAAGAATGGCCAATTTGTTCTCTCATGGCTATCCCAATTTGATGATTTTTACTTTGACAAATCATATTCTGAAACTAAAAAAGTGAAATTTTTTACTAATTATTTGGTGAGTAAGGCCCAATTATGGTGGAATGTTTCGCCGCATAGCACTCTCTGCACCATCACATGGAATACATTTAAAGAAAAGATCAAGGAGTCCTTCCTTCCTCCTTAGTTCCACTTACATGCTCCTCGATCACGGAAAACTTTTGGATGGAAAGATGGAGATATTGTGTCTACCTACATTGAAAGTTTTTGGCAACTACTATTACTTATTCATTCGCTTGAAATGATTCCTGAACATTAGGGGAAAAAATGAACCCTGCATGGGCCTTGTAAGGATTCGTAATTTTAAGGGATTAAGCCAAATCTTTTTCTTGCTTGAGGGAACAAAGTGCATTTAATAGAGCACTTTTTAGTAGGCAAGAGTAGGCTTTTTTTTAGGCCCAAGTAGGGTCATCTCTCTCTTCTGTAAAAGAAAGAGAGAGATATTCCACTTTACACATCATCAAATCTGTCCATCTTTGTGAATAAAAAAATGACTTTTTTTTTTAAAGTCACACAGTTAGTTATTGCTTACTAAAAAGGGCCCATTTCTTAGTATACATGTCAAAAGTTACTTTTTTATATGGATTTTTTAATAAAATCACTCAAAATACTTCTTTTCTCAAACTCCTCCAAAAGTAAAGTGCCACATCATCAAACTCGTAACTTTCCCTACCCCAAAAAATGAGTTTTTCAAATTTTTATCATTTTCACTCACATAGAATGGAAAACCTCAACCTGACCCATACACATATCAAAAAAGTACTTTTCTCTATGTACAGATACTTCTTAGTTCATTATACATGTTATTTTGATTCTCTTCTCTCTTTCTCTCTCTTACCTCTTGAATTCTAGCAGCCATGGGGTACTCGAACAATTTCCTCGAAGGAGAAGATGTAACAATAATAGAATCACTCACAAAGAAATTTTTCTCCCATGAGATGACAATTATCATATCCAAGTAGGTGGTTCATTCTTTCTTTGCGATCAAAGATGTACTATTCAGTTTACTTTCCAGTATTCATCTACTATTTTTCAGGAGGAAAAACACACAATACCATCATTAGAAGCTCTTTCATGTGGAGTGGGAGGACACAGACACCAAATTCTTCTAATGAGGTATACATTTTTCTTGATTCTCATAGTTGTAAAATAATTAAACCAATATTTCCCTTGCATAGGTAATTCATCTAAGAAATAAGTGCTTCATCAACACCAAAGAAGCACTTTAAATTGTTAATAGTTTCTCTTACTTCTCCTTATTTTCAAAAGAATGACACCAATATTACACAGTATGGATAGGAAAATGTGTGTGGAAGCATTTCTCCATGCTTATAGAAGTTATTCATTAGGAACATGAATTATAAAGAGGACATGATTGATATTGCCACAGAGTACTTACACATAAAAGAAAATATGACTAGGTATGTTTAGCATGCAACCATGACTAAGGAGTCAATGAAGAAATCATATCCTTAGTTTATGAAGAACTCATATACATATGCTTCTGTTTGTACAAAACAATAAATAAATAATTTTTTTATCTATAGAGGCTTCAGAAATCTATGTTTTTCTTCTAGAATAAAATCTACCTCTACTAATTTTCTTTTCACATCCCCATTGAATTTGATTTTATATGTGTTTACCTTTTTTCTACATATTGTGGTGATAGGCTCGAATTCATATTAAAGATACTACTCATGAATGACTTGGAATAGTGAAAGGTAAGGTACATTCTACATTCAGATGTTGTTTGTTTCTTTAAATTGTGCTCATTTTATTCATTGAAATATTACATGTTTTCATGAAATTACAACACAACATAGCAAGTGAAAATTGGAGGTTATCAACAAGTCCTTTGCATCATGATCAATGTCATGCACAAAAAGTGTTTTAGGGTTCAACTTGGAAATCAAGTTACATAAGAGGCATCATTTGATTATTTTATACTAACAAGTTTTTGTGGTATATCCTATCCACGATCAAGGTACATAATGACCACCTTGGATGAAGCCCCATCAGAGAGGATGAAGTGGTCTACATGCAATAGAGGTCACCATACAATCATAGAGTGGTTCAATATGACGGAGTGAAGTCGATTAAAAATATCAAAATAGTTCATAGCCTCATCCATAGAATCATTCCTATGAGCATGATGAAGATCGACTACCATAGGTGTGACCATTCATAAAAAGATTCTAAGGACATGCACAAATGGAAGAATAGATCCACTAATTATTGGTGATGAACCATTTGAACTCAATCTACCTCCAAATGGAACATGGCTGATGAAACATGAAGTAACCATTCCAAGTCATCCAAAAAGGAGAGCTTCAAGGAATCATCATGAAACATATGCATATTCAAATCATATTACGTAGAGGCTATAAAGTCACTACTATAAGGTCAAAGCACACTACCCACATATGGGAAAAGAAACATATGCCATAAATTGTGTCACAATGTCAATCAAGGTATACATGTAAAATGAATAAGAACTACCAACCACATCATAAATCATATGTAGCACAACCTAAAGTTTCTCCTAATGAAAAAGCAACAAAAAAGTGAGCAAACATTATAGATCCTTTGTGATTCAAAGTAAATGCACTAAACTTTGGATATAGTCAATAGAACTTCAAGCCATCCAAGAGGAAGGAGATGCATTCCTTACTTCTATGTTGAAAGATATTAACTTGTGTGTAGCTCATGTGAAGATGATGACCATACAACCAAAGAAACTAGATGGGACCATACATGATTATGTAATCATTCTTGTTGAAGAGATACATTTTGTAAAATCAAATTTTCATTATGATAGTCTACTTTTTCATCATCTTTCTTACACATGCTCAAGTCCACATTGATCTATATCATATGTTCATAATTGCATCCACTTGTGTAAAGATGGTATGTGTGCAAAACAAATCCCTTAGAATCAAAACTAGTATTTCCATTGTTCAACTAGGTTGTGCATATAATAAGGTCCATGAACCTAAAATTTGAAAGAAAGGAGTTGTATTGTCGCTAACCACATCATATTCAAATGTCCTACGAAGAAGATACAAGTTGGGTTTAAGACTTCCACGATCACCATTCCACATCAAAAGATCATCATCTGAGTCAAAAAAGGAGTACTATCCATCATGAGAATCATGCCCTTGATTCTTTAGCTAGATATACTACAAACCCTTTCCAGTACCATCATGGATATCCATCATCATCGTGTTCCAGTACAACATATAAAGAACTCTATGAAGATTCAATTTCCAAAAATCTCACAGTTTCATAGCTACTTCTCGTCGAACTTATCACTTTGAGAGGGGGGTGATGTCATAAACACAAAGGAAACCATCGTAAAACCATAAATTCTATGAAAATGTTTATATCTCATGAATGGTGTAGATTTTGGAGAAATAGATGCTACCAGCATGTCCAGAACATGCAAAAACCTTAAGATTGATTGTTTATTTTTCTAATTCTAACATCTAGAGCCTTGTAAACCTCAAAAAGCACCAAAAAAGGGGCAGCCACAGAAACGCGGGATAGGCCTCTGCAAAAGTTTTGCAGAGACCTATCCTGCGTTTCTGTGGCTGCCCCTTTTTTGGAGCTTTGAGGTCATGCAAGGTCATCAAATGGTGGAAATAAGTATTACTTCTTGTAAATTCTAGGGAAATTGATGAACTATGCAACCCAAGAACTAGATAGGAGCATATATGACTATGTGATCATTCTTCTTGAAGAGATGTTTTGTAATGTGAAATTATCTCATTGGTAATATACTTTTTCATAACCTTTCTTACACATGCTCAACTCCACATTGATCTATATCATATGTTCACAATCATATGCACTCAAGTCAACATGCTATGTGTGCAAAGCAAATCATTTATGGTTATAAACTCATTTTTCCATTGGTAAATTGAGTTGAGCACACAATGAGTTTCATGGACCTTCAATTTGTAATAATAAAGTTTCATATCCCCTAGAAATAAACTTGCATGGCCTCAAAAGCACCAAAAAAGTCATCCATAGAAACACACAATAGGCCTCTACAAAAAGTTTGCGAAGACCTATCCAATGTTTCTATGGATCCTCTTTTTTGATACTTTTGAGGCCATTCAAGGTTATTTTTAGTGGATATGAAACTTTATTATTTAGATTTTTGGAGCCATGGAACTTATTTCTAACAAGTCACTTACTCTATAGTGATCCATGCATATACAACTTCTACAATGGGAGCTAGTATAAACAAACATAGTCACATGAGATAAAATAGTTTGAAAAATATAATTTAGGATAATATCCTCATGTATAGAATTCTTGTTGTGCCTTTATACCCCACATAAGTCGGAAATCCCCCTTTGAACTCCTCCCATTAAGGTTCTATGGGGAAATTCCATGGCACCAAAGGGCCTTTATTTTCAGCTTGAATGGCATTGAAATTGGCAAATCTTTTATGCCCCACTTACCTTATGGCATCAATCACAAAGACCATTTATTACCATAAATTTCACATATAAAACTCATCTAGCTTAGAAGTTAAGGTTCCATGGATGTTTGTACTCTCAAAGTGGTTTCTCCTCATAATGGGGGCCTTATAACTTAGAGCACCATGGATCATTTGTGGTACTTGAGGAGTAAGTATTGAGTATATCTAACATGAATGACCTTTTTGAGTTATATCCTTTGTAATTTCAAACTTCATAAATGATCATCTATTGAGAAAATTAACCAATAAAATGTCAATTATTGTGAACTTGAACATACTCTATATAAAAGCGAAAATTGAATAATCACCAAGAAAAATTATAAATGCAGAGTTGTAGACTACAAAAATGTGAGAGTAGACATGTTTTCATTACAAATATCAAATCTTACAAAATTTACAAATTATTGGTATCAATGATTGTACAACTTGAAGTGCTTGCAAATGCAAGAAATCATCACAAAATTTGCGATGCTCATCCATGGTGTAAAGTATTTCTAGAACAATTCTAGATCAAGAGGATTATAGATATCTTAGTAGGAGAGAAGGTATCAGAGATATTTTTTTCTCCTATCCATACTTAGTTTGGAAGAATGTGAAAAGAGCCCTCATGCTATACGAATCGGTGAGCTAGAAACAAGACATAATTGGTGATGCTCTTGAATGTAACCAAAAGCAAAGACCTCTAGAAAATTTAGAAGGAAAGATGTGTTATTAACTCCAACTACTTTTCCAAAGACCAATCCATTGAGAAATTTGTAGATTGTCTGGGTAGAAGAATAAGAAATTTGGGAGAAATGCACCATTCAAAGAGTCAAGAAGCCATCAACAACTGAAAATTTCACCAAAATGCTCAGATCTTCATGTAGTTCTTGGAAAGCACCTGTAAGGGTATGAAGTGGTTGTTCATCCACCGAAGTAGAAGGAAATATGTCTGTAACAAATAAAAGCATATCTCAATAGGTCAAAGATATATTCAACACATGCAATATTGTAGAGTAATACTTACAATTGATAGAATATCTCATTCTAGTAGAGTTTTCGAGTGTCATACTTGCCATTTCAAGATATGTTCTACAATAGCAACCATCCCATTGCCTTTGTGGTCACAATGAAGACCCAAGTTTCCAAGATGTCTAACTTAATGAGGTCCATATCTAGAGGGTTGCATGTACACCCACACACCTTTGGAGTACTCATGTGGCATGTATTGTCCATCTCTAGCTTTGATATTGTGACACCTTAATGTGAAAACTTCATCTTTTGGTTGCCTATAGCCTTTAGATATTGCCATTGAAGTTCAAGGTCTTCAATCTACAACAATAGTTCAATACGAGAGAAGCTGATAGCTTGGAATATAGACACAAGAGCTTCAATGGTGTTCTACAGAGAGAAACTAGTGGAAAAAAGATGTCCTTTTGGGACCCAGTATGAAACTATGAGGTTTAGGAGGGAAATACCTCTTTTCTTAGTAATTTTTAAAAAATTCATTTTTTCGGCTCAAATCATGCATGGATTTCAAATTTGTGATCAAAAAGAGCACTTTTGACCCTAAAAAGTAATGGGGGGTCCATTGTCAGCTGTTATGATGAGCTTTTAAACTTTTTAAAAAAATTTGAATTTTTGGGTCCAGCCTAGTTACGAGATTCCTTCTCTCTCTAGAGGCAACTCATTAAATAGGGGGGAAACTTGTTCCCTCTCTCCCCTTCAACCTAGTATTTTATAGGGTATAGACTGTGGACACCACCCTCTTCTAATTGGTCAATCACTAATCACTCCTTAATCTAAAAGGCCCATGCACGGTTCATTTTCTCCCCTAATGAGATACCTTGCAACAAAAGTATGAAGATGGTTTGGATATGGGAATCCAAGCCAAGCTCAACACAATACGTCCTATGACCCTCTATGAAGTTATTTGTTATGCACATGATGCAGAGAAACTCATCAATGACAACCACCAATCAAGCCCAATTTTCCTTTCAAGCATATTTTCCTCCTTTTTCTTCTCCTACTTTTCAATGCCCACCTACTTTTCAATGTCCACCCACTTTTCAACGCCCTCCTTAATCCATTTTGACACCCATTCACAAGCCAACTCCCTTACAAACTACTAAACCTCCAACCCTTCAAAGTACGATGATGGATGCTGAACAAAAGAGGTCCTGTATCACTTGCTGGCATTGTGGTAAGTTTGTTCATACTAAAGCTAAATGTAGGTTTTTAACTAATGACATGAAGCTTGTTGGAGCTCAAGTACACAACATGGAGGTAGTTCCTGATGACATTCAACCTGATTGGTCTGAAGAAGCACCAATCAGGTTGGGCAACATAATTTCTATTCATTCTTTACTTTGCATGCAAGGAACAAATTTGTGAGCTAGAATAGAGGTATGCAAGAAATCTTCTCGTAATGTATGTACTAGTATCAAATGATGTGGTATTATATATGTTGAGCCTTTAAAAGACTATATTTATTTTTCCAAGTTGAGTTACTCAAATTGTAAATAACAATGAGAACTATATCTGTCCTTCTAGAGTGCCAAGCACTATATCAAGAGGTTGTATTTCTTTGGTTTTGGCACTATTGCCACTACTTTATGGAATTGCAAGCTCTGATAGGAGGTATTAGATAATTAGATAGCCTTTTCTGCCATTAAATATAATTTTCCTAGCTACTTCATGAATCTCATGCATCGAAATGGTAGTTTTGCATGCTACTAATTGAGCAAGAAACAATGTTTTCCATTGTGGGATACAAAATTGATCCTTTTTTGCAACATTTCATGCATTTTTTCTCAAATAAAAAAGAGAACATATCTTTGTTCTCGTTTGTTATGAGTCAATGTTTTCCATAAATTGCAAGGTTGAAGATGAAGAGATCGTATGAGTTATGCTGAATGGTGGAGGACCACAATATAAGAGCTTAGAAACTTTCATTTTGGTAAGAAGCACTATGCCTGTATTTGATGAGTTAGTGGAACTTTGTATGACGAAAGAAGTGAATCTTGGCTTGAATGCATTAGGAAGTGGAAACACAAGAGATCATGCATTCTTTAAGTATAGAGGAAGAGGTTCTAACCATGCTCAATCAAACTCTAGAAATGTAAACACTTTGGGCATGCCAAAATGTAACCTTTGAAGAACTCCGCTATTTTGGAAGTAGCTTGGCACACAACTCGATGAAGATGTAGGATGCTTACTGGTTAGTTTCATAGAACTTATACATGGAGAACTATGCAAAGAATAATCCACTAGCCATGCACTATCAACGCTAAGTTACTCTCGCTCTCTCTCTCTCTCTCTCTTACAATACAAAGGCGATGATGTGATTGTTGTTGTTTCCATTTATGCTCATGAATCAGTTGTTGATGGTGATAGTAAAACTAGCCTTGTCAAATGGAATTCGAGACTACTTGAATTGTGTCCAAGTTTCTATGTGTTTTGTTGTTGTTTCCATTTATGCTCTTGATGATGATAGTAAATATGGCATAAACGCTACAAGAGAGTTTTTTTTAATGATTTCAAATAAGAGCTTCGAGGGTGTTTACACTACTTTTTGGACATTGAATATGATACAAGAGTTTGATATGAATTACTAAAAGACTATTTCACTGTCATTTCGATAATCTTTTATGCGAATATTGTAGGAGTACGCATAGATCTCACAATTACAAGACACAAATTCCGCTATAGTATCGAAGCTAAGAACAATTTTAATAATAATCTAAGGGATACGCATTTAGAATCATTAAGGTATATACTATGTTATGTTATTGCTACCTAAGACGATGCTTTTTTCTATAAGGTTGATAATCATTCCTTTTTTCATCACAATTCTAAACATTCCTTCTAGATAAGATATTGTGTTGTATGTGCATCAATTTTGAGGCTTCTAATGGCCTCATTAGCTGCAAGCTATTTGCCTCATTAGCTTCAAGGTGCTTCCCCATTAAATGATCAACCTTGTCTTCAAGGATCACCTCTCACTTTTGAGTTTCACCTCTTTCTAGGCGAAAAGAAGCAACGTTGTTTGATATGTTTACATACTAAGGAAGCATAAGGAGCCCACGCATAAGGAGCAGCCTTTGTGAGGAGAGAAGGTTATCCTAGACGTAGGCCATTTTCGATGAAGCCAAGCACACTTTTGTCACTAAAACGTTTTTTCATAATATATAGCGTGATGAAGCACAACACCATCAGTGCAAAGGAGACTTAACTTGTCAATTGCTTTTCTGGTTGAAAGTGCACATTGTATGCTTTGAGTTTCATTTTGGGTGAATGTAGCTCCAAATATGCATGTAGTATATTCTTTATTGTATACTCTTTCTCATGGGTCAATGGCTTTCTTGCACAAAGCTGGGGATATCTTATTATTATTATTATTATTATTATTATTATTGTTATTATCTTATTATTGTTCTTCTTGTATTATTATTATTATTATTATTATTATTATTATTATTACTACTACTACTATTTTTTTGTTGGGAGCGAGCAGAGGGGTGATGAGAAGGATCGAAAAATACAGACAGTCGGACCATAAGATTCCAAAGCACGTCCTTGCGTTAAAATGACACTTCAACCCCACTACCTAACAGAACAAAATAGGTTTGGACTCCCTGCTTTTGTCACTTCTGCACTCCAACTAAGCAAAAGCACTCTCCAAAGTGCCCACAACTCAGTCGTAGCAACAAGTGGCTTCATGAATAACAACAGTTTCTTGCTGCTTATTCTTTGTAAAGTAATGGAACGTGTTCGGAGGACAAAAAAAGGAACAAAGAAGAAGAGCTCTGGAGTTAGGGGTTTAGTTCCAGCTGTTTGACAGTAAAGGTAGAACACCTTCCAGTATCTGGCAGAGTTCTTGCATTTGAAAAAATGTGAACCAAATCTTCATTTTTGCCACAGAAATGACAGTTTCCTGCATCAATTTTAAATTCCCTGGCCTTGCTGCCAGTCCATAATCCCTTGTGAAGAATCAACCACAGAAGGAAGGAGTGTTTAATGGCCAGTGGAAAGGCCCATACACATTGAAATCTGTATCTCCATTGATGAGTAGTCCAGGATAGGGACCACTTCCTGTTAAGTCTTCCAAACAGCAGCTTGCTTCTGTTGCTAGATCTTTTGAAGTTGTTGAACATATCCTGAGAGACATCAGCAATATTGACAGGCTTCTCCCACATATTAGTAGCCATCTTTTCCATCAGCACAGTCTTTTTGTCTTGCAGGATCTGTTTACATGCAGCAGACAAGGAATCAATATTTAAAATTTGACTATCATCAATAAGATTACCATTGCTCATCAGATCCTTCCAACTGCTGAATCGCTTCCTTCTACATTTGTTCCACCTGATAGGTAAGGAGATTCTGGTTTCTTTGACATGCCATCCTATCCAAATAGAATCCTGCAAAAAGAAAGAGTAGTTAAACTGAAACCAAACAGGTAAACTGTACTCCCTTTTTATAGTCATCCAGGACTTCCAAAAATTATAGATAAGCATACTTCCTTTGGGCACAAAAATAGCAGGAGATACAACTACATCCCAGATATCAAAATTTGTCCAACATTTATTATCTGTAATCCAGAATTTAGGAACATTCCTTTTAATGAGACAGGCCCAAAAATCATTAGAAGAGACTGCCCTACATATCCATTTAGCTGCCAAATATGTGGAGATCCAAATTACTTCAAGCTCATTCTGTAACTAGAGATAATATGACCACATTCATCAGGTGGCATATTGAAGGACTTAAGTTGTAAGTGTTTCCTTCCCTTTGGAAGGAGCACTGCCCTTTTTGTTCTGTTTTTAAATTTCCTGTTTCTTAAAAAAAAAAAAAAAAAAAAAAAAAAGGAACAAAGGTTGCGCCTTCATCGCAACCTCGAGCTTTACAATTTGCAGACCCAGACACATGCCGAATCCGTCATTTCCTGGCAAATGTATTTTGTCACAGAGAGAGAGATATGATCTAAACATTGCAAAATGCATCTTTCCAAATGGCCGCTCATTTCCTTTAATGCCCTGAAGCGCTGCACGCGCATTTCAAATCGATTCTTCGTCCCTTCAATTTCGAATCAGAACGTCACAGTTTTTATTTTTCGTATTCTGTCACTTAACTGTCTCCATATTTCTTCACATCTTACTATGTCAAGTAATGGAACGTATTCGGTCTTGCGCTTTAGAATTTGCCAGTGAATGAGAGTGAGACGTGAGAACAATCCAAGATAGAACGCCTTACATGTTGACCATGCAGATAATGCACATCTAACCATTGTCCTGTATGTTGATGGTACACTGCTCATTCATCCAATGAGAAGCATGGTGTTGAATTTAAGGCTGATTTCTATGCCTCGTTTGACATGTCAGATTTGAGGCACTTGCATCATTATTTGGTCATTCAGTTCATGCAAGTTGATGGCGAGTAGATTTATGTCAAACAAAATACGTTGAGATCGTATTATTGTAGTGTTTTAGAGTTGAATCGCATTGATTCTGAAGATGAACTTGATGTTATTATCTATATGCAAGTTGTTAGATACTTGGTTTAGTTATTCCTAATTTGGTGTGATATTGAGTTGAATGTTTCACAAATGAGCATGTGTATGCGTTGCCTATGTGTCAAACATTGGATAGGGGTTAAGGACATATTTAATTTGGTACTTGAATGGTACATGAATACTTGGTCTGTTTTCAACCAAAGAGGGATCATAACTCCCAAATGTAGAGAATTGTTTATAACTTAGATTGGCCTAGTTGCTATGGCACTCATGTGTATACTACTAGCCTTTATTTCATGCTTGTGGCTCATGCATATCTTGGTTGATCAAGAACCAGCATAGTGTGATCACTTGTTCGGATGATTATTGGGCTGTTTTGATAGGAATTATTGAATGTGCATGGCTTAGATATGTTTTGGCTGATTTGGGTGTTGGTCACTCTTCTAGCAGCACCATTGTTGTTGACTACATCACTCCTAGTGGGGATTTGGTTAACTTATCTATGTGAACACACTTAGGACTATTGTGACACATGATTCCCTCTTTAGGAGCCTTTTCCCGGATTGTACATACAACTATAGAACTAATGAGTCACTTATCTTTGTACATTCACTCCATGATAGATTTAGTATTATGTTTTTCTCCAACATTCTTATTATTTCTAGTGTTGTTCATGTGCTTTTGTAGATCCCAAACTCCAACATCTAAAAGAAGGTACAATTATTCATACCCATCCCCATCCCCATCATCCGTAAATCAAAACAACCTTATTTGGGCCCAACTCAAAAATCTCTTGGAATCCAAATTTCAATGTTCTAGCCTTTTCTTTTTACGTCCATACAAAACCAATGGAGCACCTTTCACCTTTACATGAAGATTTTTCTCTACACCCTTTTCGTAGTTGTCATACTTCACTTGTAGTAACGTATCATTCTTACTCGTCTCGTAGAGTTTATGTTTATCTTGCTAGTAATCTAAACCATTGTGCCTCAAACATGCTTGGACGATTTAGCCCTTTTTGGAATAATGTGTTCCTTTTTTCTATGAATGGGAATCTATATGATTTCATTTTGATTAGATAATCTTAGAGAACATTATCATCTTGTCCAAGTTGTGGTATATCCTTGATAGATTATACCAAGTACTCCTCTTACAAACTTAATTGTATCCCATAAGCTATTTAAGTAAATTCACTACAACAGATCGATGGTATACCGAGGTTTTTACCGAGGGAAATGAATGCGGCTTTATTTGCCGCAACGTCGGTGTAAAGTTCGGTATGCGCATTAGTACCAAAGCATCGGTATAACTGTCGGTATAAGCGTCAATATATGCACCGGTATATGCGTCGGTAATACCAACGCCCATACCGAGGCCTCTGTTGGACATACTGTCGCGTATACTGTCGCCTGCTGGGTGTACCGATGCTTATTCCGATGACATTACTGGGAGTACTGTCGCGTATACCAACGACCATACCTGAAATTTTTTTTTTGGGCAGAGTGTATTGTCTTTTGCTACAACAACATTACCATGATGTTGCTTAACAAAAGACAATACACTCTGCCAAAAAAAAATTGAGTACATGTGATGTGTACAACCGAAATATGATTTCATGAAACAGAGTATTATTGGACACAAAAGAGATAATCAGAATGAACCATGAACCATGTACAAAAGAAGTTATATGTTTCAATAATGAAGCATGTACAAGAGTGTGGCAAACCACTGTCATATATGACGCTTTTACAAAATGTGGCAAAGTAATGCATTGCCATATGAAAATCAAATACAAAATATTGGTGTTCCACTGCCATACACATGCAAAGAACGTTCCATATCAACAGTCCTGCAACAAACAACATTAATGGAATGAGATAAATTCACATGAAAATTACAAACAAGTAAAAACTAAGTTTATAAATTAATTACCTCATCGTAAATGCTCCCATGAAACGACCGCACCGCGTCCCTCCAAGTCCTCCAATAGTGCAATCAACCCATGACGATATCCGTAAGACTCCTCTGTTCGTGTTGGAGGATGACCCATTGCCAGCTCCTGAAACAAATATACAAAAGATTAGAGGAACATACATGAGAAATTTAACACAAATAAATTCAATAAATGAAATGGTACTTACAAACTCATGATGCATCGTGTCATATCCGCCGCTGCCCATGTGACGGTCCACCGTATCTAAATGTGTGGCTGCAGCATCTCGCTGCTGGCCATATCGGTCAGGATTTTGCTGCTTCTCGTCACGAATCACGTCCCACTACTCAGCATCTAACCATACAGGCTTTGGTAAGCCTACTCTGAAAGCATCACGAGCCTCAGATCGTTGATGGGACATAACCTCACATGCGGTGTGCAGAATCCACTCTGAACTGACAAGAGACTGTCCATCGGCTGGTCGGAACTCCTGATAAATCGTCTATGTGATATAATTCTTCCGATCTTTATCCTACTCACTCCATTTCAGCATGATCGAGTGTCCAAAATGGATGGAGCAAAGTTGTTGTATGCATGCACACATTGCTTTGCTAGCCGCATCCATCACAGTAGCTCCATCTCGGATATTATACACCTTGGAGTCATCATGGTCATGAGCACCCCAAGGTGTACGTGGTGTTCCACGTGGTGTACTGCATGGCGTACCTACATCTGAGGTACTCGTCCTAGGAGTAGAGCGGCGACACAACATCCGTCGCACTGCCTCCACAACAGTCGCCTCCTCCACCTCTAGACCTACCTGTAGATCCACTCCTAGAACCTCCTACTCGAGAGCGTGACCTAGATCTACGAGACGGGCCAAAACCTATATCACGCTAAGGTGTTGAACACACATGTCTACTAGTAGATCCAATAGGAGATGGCTGAAAAGATGGTCATGGTGGAGTCACAAAGCTAGGAGACATACCTCCTACGGGAGTAGCACCACCCGCAGGAGTGACACCGGCAGGAGTGACACCGGCGGGAGTGACACCGATGGGAGTGAGGCCAGCGGGAGTGAGGCCGGCAGGAGTAAGGCCACCAGGAGTGAGGCCGGGAGGAGTGCTACCACGAGCGATCCAATACTGTGATGCAGCGGCCATATACGCGGGAGGAACCTGGGAGATGAACTCCAAAAACTCCTCCTCTGTCATGGAATGTGGAGTGACTGGAGGACTGTCTCCCATCCTGCTCTGTAATAAAAGAACTCAAATCATTAGCATGCGATAATAAAAGTAATATAGAGAATAAACAAAAAAAACAAAAATTAGTACGTATAAGTGTTTTATTCAAAAGTCCTCTAGTCTAGCATCCTCTTGAAGATCCAATGCACCGCGAATATCTATCTCTATATTGATGGCTTCTAAATCGCTTGTTATGCTGATTTCTTCCCGATCATCATCTATTGCTTCGTCTTCTCGAACAATGACCTCTTCTTCAATGACCTCTTCTTCTCGAATAATGATCTCTTCCTCCTCGACTATCGAATGAATCTCTAAGTCCACTAGAGATGGACTTTCTTCTACATCTATGTTTTCAAAAATTTTTCTACTATGTGGAGCGACTTGTAAAACAAATACCCACTCTGGTTCTTTTGAATCTGGTATAAAGAAAACTTGCTCACAGTGTTCGGGAAGTACAAATCTATCCCTTTCATCTGTCCATAATCTTGTGGAGTCGACTTGAAGCAAACCGCTTTTATCCCGTCTCACTATTGCGTTTCTTCTAGAGGTGACTACTTTGAACCATTTCACATAAAAAAAAAAGTAATCAATTCAAGATGTCTTGAATCACACCACAATAATCTAGCTCGCCTTCTAGAGCATTATAATCTCTTACACTCGGTCTACTTTTTTGCAAAAAATTCACCATCACTCCACTATCAAAAGTAGACCTATTTTGATTGATTCGTGCGATTCGAAAGTGTCGTCCATGAGACCATAGTGCATCGTATTCAATATACTCCCAATCACATCCTTTTGTGAGTTCTTCTTCTTCTTCAGAAATATCTTCACCCGCTGCTTTTGCATCGAGTGGAACGATTTCTTCGATACTGAGCTCTTTCCTTTGCGTTAGTTTCTTTGGCAAGCTCATACCTTTCTAACCACTTCTGCATAGGCTCAGAGTTAACTATGCAAAACTTCATTGCCTTCTCTCTGAAAGCTGCATCCATTTTTCTTTGCAATACTTTACCTTGTGGTTCATTGCCTATGAGACGAACATCTTCATCATCGCTCCATAAGCGAGGCATTTTGGGATCCGACATACATAGAAACTCAGTTATGAATATAGGAGATTCTTGTACAAGCCATCCCTCTGCCATGCTACCCTCTAGACATGCTCTCTGTCGAACAAACCCTTTTAATGTCTTCATAAAGCGCTCTAAGAAGAACATCCATCGACTATGGACAGTTCTTGCTGTTGCAACTTCATCTACCACATGAACCAGTAAATGAAGTTGAATAGTGAGAATACTTGTGGGAAAGTATTTCTCTACCATACAAACAACCTCGATAGCATTGAGTTTCGCACTCTCTATGCTATCTCTATTTATCCCTTTAGAAGATATCCATCGTACTAAAGAACTAATTTTATAAATGGTTCTTCGTACATCCTCTGAAAGACAATCTTTTAGGGCTACAGGGATCACAAACTGTAAAAACTTGTGCCAATCATGAGACTTGAGTCCTGCAAGATCGTCGTTTCGTGTGAAAGCAGTCTTTAGATACCTCATGCATCCAATAGGTGTTCGAAACTCTGGAATTGTTTTCTTCACTTGTTGCTCTTCCATCCTGCGAAGCACCCAAGGAGCTCTTGGTAACGATACTGTTCCGTTGGGCTTAGTAATTACCCACAACTCTCGCATACGACCTCGCTCTTCTAAGTCCTCCCTTTGTGCTTTGCTTTCTTTCTTTCCGATCAAAGTTTTCCAAAGAATCTCTCCCACATTCTTAAAAATATGCATCGGGTCCACCAAATGATTGATCAACAATTCACTCCAATAAGGGAGTTCATGAAAAATGGACAACCGTTTCATGCCAGCAACTGGATTTTCTGAATCCCACAGTTGTTTCCAATCGCTAGCTTTCATTTGGTGTTGCGCTTGTCGACCAATTTGTCCTTCACGTAAAACATGTCCATTAGGCAAATATCTATGATGTCCTTCATAGACAGTTTTACGTAGTGCTTTGGAATAGCGTGCTTCGAGTCGTGGTCCACATAAAGGACAAGCATGGTAACCCAAAATCGATAAACCTGAACATTCACCATAACCAGGCCAATCATGCATTGTCCACATAAGTATGCCTTGCACTCGCACGTCTCGTCTTCTTATAGGATGAGACATGTCACACACAGTAATCCCATCCCATAAAATGCACAGTTCTTCCACAGGTGGTGCAAGATATACATCCATGTTTTTTACCTTATAATTACCTGGTACAATAAGAGCTAATAATAAATGAACTTTCTTTGTGGCCAACCATGGTGGGATATTATAATTGACCAAACATACAGGCCATGTGCTCCATGAAGAACTCCGTAATCCAAATGGATTCACTCCATCCATAGCTAGGCCTAGAAGTATGGACCGAGGCTCACTAGCAAACTCTGGCCACTTATTATCTATGTGCTTCCAAGCATCAGAGTCAGCAGGCACTCGCATTACATTATCTGTAGACCTACTCTTTGTATGCCATGACATTAACTCAACTATAGATTTGAATCTAAACATGTTCTTAATTGGTGGAATGATAGGAAAGTGGCGAAGAACCTTTGCGGGGATTGCTTCGCCTACAACATCTTCTCTAAATCTATTTGCTCCACACTTTGGACATACGTGGAGATGCTCATACTCATTCCGAAAGAGAATGCAATCATTCGGACAAGCATGAATTTTAGTATAATCCATTCCAATGGACTGTAAAAGCTTTTTCGCATCTCCACGTGTTGGAGGCATGTCATTGCTCTCTGGCAAAAATTGATCTTTAAGAAGCCTGCAATAAGCAATTAAAATGATATTAGTAAATAAAGTTATTGTGATACAACAATGAAATCCAATTTGTTCTCCACTTACCTGAACAATTCCAATTTGTTCTCCACTTACCTGAACAATTCAGTGACACTAGTATCTGACCATCCATAAATGGATTGCAGATTGAGCATCGCGAGTGACGCACATAGTACAAATATCTTTGCTCCATTGTAAAGTGGTAAACGAGCTAGTCTTCGCATGTTTTCATATTCTTCATCGACTTCTGATCGTGGAATTTCTGTTGTGTCCATGAAACTCTCGACACCTTCTCCACCATCATGATCTTCATCCATGTCATAAAATGCTTCAAGCATCTCTTCCATATGTTCATAATGTGTAATATTATTAGTACTTGCTTGTACGTCTAAGTACCTTTTTGCTCTCTTTTGTCCACGAGAGGTTACCGGTGTTGGAGAAACAATCACTAACTGGACATATATTTGAAGGTCAAATCTTAGGAAGAAAACCCCATGCCTATGTGAAGGGAAAAATTCACAAACGTATCATATTTGTAAAGTTAGTTCACTTTAGTTCTAGAAGTTTTTTAAAATCACGAGAATATGAAAATCTATATAAGTTAGTTTGTATCAACTGACGCAGCGAGAGAGTGAGAGAGAAGAAGTAGAAGAAGGAGTTCATTTTATACGACTGAGTATAGTCGGGCTTCTCTGAGTGAGAAAGCATCTGTAAAACTTCTGAGTTTTCATAGCTATGAGAAAGAACTGAGTAAAGTTCTGTGTATGAGTCTCTCTCCATCATCTCCATGCTTGCCTACTGTGTGATGAATTCAAAAGTTCAAGTTTTCTGAGCAATTTGATGCCTGGCATCGAATCTTGGCTGATAAGTCATTATTTCCATTCTCTGTGTGTTAATTGTTATTGAATCTTTTAAAAACATGAAGTTTGTGGAGCAACTCGATGCCTGGCATCGAGTTTCAGCATAAAGTGGATGCCCGGCATCGACTTCTAGCATATAAGTGGTCTTCTTCATGTGTGTGTAAAAGAGAGTATTTCTGGTGCAAAGAAAAGGCCTAAAAAATCTCAAAGTCGATGCCCGGCATCGACCTTGACTGAAATTCGATGCTAGGCATCAAATTTTTATTTTTAGACACCCAGAAATACTAAAACAGGCAAAAATTTCCAATTTTGGAAGGTCATACAAGGTCATCGTGTGAGAGCCATAACTTGAGTTCTAGAGATCCGTTTGATGCATATGATAGCTTGTTGGAAAGCTCTATTCTTCTAGTTTTAGCCTATAAAGTTTCATGGAGAAATAATACTTGAGCTAGGAGAAATTTGCAAAATACTGAAGGTATGTCATTTCGGTGACTAGGAATTTCTGTAGAAGCAAAGTTCTCACTTTAGGCTATCATTTCTCAAAGTTTGGAGTGGCAATGAGTTAATGGTGACCATAGAGGTGTTCTAGTGTCACATTAATTCATTTCTTGTGGTGTTTCATACATCAACAAGTGGTATCAGAGCAGAAAGATTCTCGAGAGCAGAAGACGACAGAGGTACGAGAAGTTTTGTAAAGTTTTCCATTAAAGTTTGAAAGGTGAAGCATTTGAAGACACAAGGCATCAAAAGGTTACTTCAAAAGTATTCTCATACACAAAGAACTTCAAAAGGTATTATCCTTTATCCTTTAAGCTCATAGGTTGCAGCAGAAGAAAAGAACTATGGCAGATCATATCTCCATTGACAAACTGGACAGAGATAATTACCCAGCATGGGTAATGAGAATGGAAGCCTTACTTATGAGTAAGGATCTCATGGTATATGTAACAGGTGAAGAAGAGAAGCCAGTATTTGAAGATGAAAGCCGACCAAAGAAAGAGGAACTTGATGCTTTAAAGCATTGGCAGAAGAAGGATGCAAGTGCAAAAACATACATCTACAATACAATCTCTGATCATTTGCTACCACACATCAGAGGATTGGTGTTGACCTAAGTATCAACTTAGGGACTTGCGGAGAAAGAGACTATACCTCAATCCCCTCACAAGTGCATATAGTGGGGATACACGCTTTTAATTATCAATCCAAAGAGTATACAAACCTAGCCGAGTGTATGAGGACATGCAATCATGTAATGATCAATGCAAATGAACTACTCAAAGAATGTAAATGAGGCAAAGACTTATCCAAACAAGCTCCAACTGTTGGTCAAGGCGAAACGATACTTGATGCAGCAGCCGTCAGTATTTTGGACTTTTCTCCCAGCTCCGAACTCCAAATATAGCGAATAGCATATGCGTTTCGAAGCTCTCGAGAAGACGCATCCAATGGCAGTGGTTATACTCAATTCCGACGCTCCTACTTCAAGTTATGAGCGAAATACTAAGTCGCGGGAATTCTTTCTTACACTTCAGCACTTCCTACACTTCGCACACACCTTTCCTACAGCAAAGAAACACTTTCATGGATAGACAACACTCACAAGCACTCTTTCCAAGCAATACACATGCATTCAAGCTCACGAAGAAGAAGATAAGGAGGGAAGAAGACACAAATTCGAATTTCTGTGCTCTCTATTTTCACAATGGCAAAAAGTTCTTTACAAAGAGTCACATTTGACTTATATACTAGTGCCCTAAAAATGGTCCTTTCACACAAGTGACCGGCACTTTATTCACTAAAAGACTAATTTTTTACTATTTTACATGGGCAAGCTTCTAATCTTCTGTGGGGATGCATCTAGAGGACTCCTCTGGTGCCTTTACAAGGGAAAATATATTACAAGAATGAATATGATACAAAAATGTGTAGTCCAAATTGGAAAAATTTTGGGGCCCGTCTTTTTCTCTGCTTTGTGCGCTCTTTAGCTCTGCAACACTCTCCCCCTCTTCGTCTCTGTCGTCCCTTGACAGGCTTTGCTTCTTGTCCTCAGTTTGTTGTCCGCACGCATCCAGAGGTCAGCATTGCCTGATTCTTGATCTTGCATTACGTTTTAGAGGCGCTCTGATTTGTCCTGGTTGCACACATTGGACCTGGTTGCATCACTCCTAAGCCGATTGATTCGGTTTGCCACGCACGCCATTAGTGCACATATGCGGATGTAGCTCGTAAGCCTTGATCTGAATCCTCTGTAATTCAAGAGGTTGAAGCACCCACATATGTGATACTTGTTGGCCCTGATTCCTCCTTCCAGCTGCGTGCTTTTCCTTGGTGTGTGCGCCCCTGCGGGGCTCTGTGCAGAGATGGGTGTTGCGCCCCTGCGGGGCTTCTTGCAGAGATATATCTTCAGATATTTCCTTTTAGTGAAGCTGCTTCTTTCGTTGTCTTCTTCTTTTCTTCTTTTTACTTGACTCTCCCTCAACACTGCCCCCCTCCTGGACTCTGTCGTCCCCGACAGGCTTTGATAAGCGACGGGCATATGTTTGATAAACTCTTTGCTCTGTATCATTCAGCTGATTGGCTTCACGTATCATGAGTTGCTTCCATTGTTCTGCCTTCACACCGTCATTGGGTGGCTGTCTGTGATCTGCGAAGAAGCTTAATTCATATGCTACAAGTCTGGCATTCAGGTTGGATGACATCTTCAAAAAGATCTCTGAATCTATTTCAAAGAATCCTGTAAAAAACGCTTCTTCAAATGTCTGCATATATGGGCTTGGCAAGAACATAAGCCTGGAGTAATAAGCCATTATAGTTGGTCTGCTTGGCATCACTGATAGATCAAAAATAAGTATGTCTGTGCCCTGATTAATTCCAATAAAATTCAAAAAGGTATATGCCGCATGGTTGAAGACTTTCAATACAGTTAGTAGCATACTAAGTATTTTATTTGTCATTTTTACCGCTAAATCTGGTACTGTAGCATAATTTTGTAGCCAAAATTCTATTGTCTTGACCATATAATCTTCTGTTGGCAAATAATTATGTGGCGGGCTTGGAAGTAGCGGATAATTCAGCCACTGATTATTTATTGTGCCATTCCTTTGCATGTCCAAAAATGCTCTAGCTTCTCTTCTACGAGGCACAGGACAAAATGCAGGGTTTACCTGTAGGGAATATGGAGCAGCTTGCCAGTGTATCCTCAGTGTTGGATGTTTCTCCAAAAACTTTCTTCTCCAAACTGGCTGTGCGGCTTCAAATTCTGCTTGAGTGAAATTGAATGTGTCATTCTCGAAGTTGAGCTGCTTATCAGGGCTCGTTTTTGTGATCTTCTTGATGTATTGACGTGTTTTCTCTTTCAGTAATCCGTATGGAATATTGAAAGGCTTTATAAGCGTCTCTAAGTCTTTTCCTTTGATCTTTGCTTCTTTCATAACTTTAATAACTTCATTTTCAAAATTTTCCGTCAATCGGGACACCACTAGTGCCCTTTCCTTCTGACTTATTTCTGCAGTATATGGCATAGGATGATCATCATGTAGATCCGCCACCTGCTCACGTATTGGAGAATGATAGATCGGTTGAGATAGAGGGCTTACCTCTACCTCGTCAGTAGGATGTTTCTTTTCTGGCACTACTGATGTCCCGATCGGTTCTTTGTCTTCCCTCTGAGTCTTCAGCTGTTCTATGCATTCATCTTTTTCTTTTATTGTTTGCATGGCTTCTCCAAGTGCTTCTTTAGTTGCCAGTAGTTCTTTGCCTATGTCAGCTACATGATCCATGTTTTCACTGTAGCTTTGGATCAGTTTTGCCTGTGCTGTATTTAACTGCTTTTTGAGCTCACCTATTTCTTGAGTGTGCTTCCGTTCTGATTCTTCTCGTACTTCTTTCGCTTGTCGCAGCAACTCGGCATACTGTGCTATCTGCTCTCTTAATTCTTGTTCTTTAGTGTCTGAGGGTCCCTGTTGTATGAGTGGTTGATCATATAATAAAGACTTCATTAATTCTTTATTTCTATTGCGTAGGCTGTCATTCTCTTCCATATATAGTTTGAGTTGTTGTTCTAATAGTGTGCTCCGCATTTTCATTTTCTCTTTCTCCGCCTCACTTGCTTCGTGTAATTTTTGCAACTCCGCTAGTTGAGTATGTAGCTGTTGATTTTGGGCGATGGATGCGTCATATTGAGTCTTGATTGCCGACACCTCAGTACTTTTATTTGCTAATTCCTTTTGTGCTGCAATCAACTGTGCCGATAGCTGTTCACTCATGAGTTGAAACTAATTCTTTTCTCTCCTTGCTTGATCATACTCGGCATCTATATCCATCATCTGTTGCTGAGTGTCCATGGCTATTTGAATCATCTGTTTTACTACAGGTTTCAACTGCGTAACATCTACATTAAGCCATGTTTTGGGTATTGCCGGTTCTTCGCCGGTATTTACGTCTTTGCCCTGAGCAATGTGTAAGGTCGTGTCATGGGGCTGCCTGATCTGAAGCTGGATCCTTGGCTCAGCCCCCACGTCTTCTTTATTTCCTTGAGGTGTGTCATCAGGCACCTCGATTATAACTTGTTCTTGGGTTTGGAGTTCCTTTGCTTCCTTACTCACTGGAGTTTGATCTTCCTCTTTAATAGGTTGTTTTACATGCGTAATACCAGTGGTCGTATCTTCTTTGATGCTTATTTTTGTGGTGTCATTCAATTGAATGACGTGCTCCGGTTCCATAGAGTCTTCGACTTTCTTTACCTTGTCTTCCTGATTTTGTGGCGTCACTTCCACTTGATCTATCTCGTTCCATTCACCTTCGTGTGATTCTGTCCGAATGTCAGTATCCAATGTATCTTTTTCGGGGCTGGAATCCGTATTTGTGCTGGAATCATCAATGCCCAACTCTTTGTATCTTCCCGCTTGCTTTGGTGTTTGCTCTGGATTCTGTTGTGTCTGCTCTTGACTAGCTTGTCTATAATGATGTCCTTGAACGTTCAAATTGACCTGCCCTTGCATATACTGATGTGTTTGTTCAAGAGCAGCGGACAAGTCTCTTTTAGTAATTGGCATTTGTGTTGTCGTGATCTTCGGTAAGAGGTGCGTTCTCTTTGATTGCGGTGTTGCTTTAGCTTCCTCTTCTCGTAGGCGCTTCGTACCCCTCATGGGTTTCTGTGTGCTGGTTCCAGCTTCTTCCACCACAGCTACAACTTTCTTCTTCTTAGGGACCGTCGCTGACTTTACATATCTTGCTAGTCCTTCCGAAGTTGGCATCTCTCTCAAGAAGTTCTTCATTTCTAAAGCTTCATAAATCAACAATGTAAGCGCTGAACTGCCATTCAAAAACTTCTTTTGCCCCCACTTCTTTTGTGCTTCAAACAATCTTTCTTGGACATACCCTGTGAGATTGACCTTGTTTCCAATTTGCCTCATGGCATGTGATAGTAATTGGACTACTATCTTTTGTGGCGCTGTATACATGTGCATGCTGGGAAAACAAAAATGTTGATGTACCAATCGCACAACATCTTCTATGTCAATTCTATTTATTTCCAGGAATGATCGCTTCTTGGGATCATGTCATTCTTCTTTCACATTAGTAATGCCTGTTTGATTCCATCCAAACGCTCTGTTAATCAACTCATGTGTGAATTGAATGGTCTTCCATGCCCCGACTTTATCCAATACTTGCGCTTCTGGAACTGATATTTTTGTTGCGGCAGGCTGCATGGTGTTCATTACCTGTGCACATCTCTGAAAGTCTGGCACATAGATTGGTAACTTGAGGAATGCCTCTATGCCCGCTTGTGTCCATACGTCCTCAATATGAGGTAGTCCTTGTATTATTGTCTTGAAGTCCTGGGACATGATTGGAAAGCAATGATCTGTGTCCATGATTTTGATGGTAGCCATGAAGATTAGCTCTGCCACTGGTTGATCATCCCTAAACCAGTGACCTCTTGCTTTTGTTACTGATTCCAACGGAAGAAGTTGCACCTCTTCTTGCTGTGTAGATTCGGAATTGGTGGAAGCCATCTGCACTCCATATAGAGTATAAATTAGTATTTATATTGTCTCAGAAATCCTCCTCTATATGTTATTTATAAGTTCGATGTGGCTCCGAGTGAATGGTGTCGTCCCTTTCCCGTGTGTGTGAGAAAGGTAATACCTGGGTCTTTCACATTTTCCTGTATTTTTATATTTTTTGCTGAAAAGAAAAACAGAAAAGTTAGTTCGTAGCCGAAGCGGTTATTAAATTTTTTGAGTATTTTCTTAATCTATGTACAAGTGCTCTCCTATTTCCCCATTAGGAAAATGTGCTTGACTATCCTGAAATAGAAGAAGTATGTGCCGAATGCTTGGCCTTGTAATGTGGCCCTATCATGCATACTTTGGATCTCGACAACTCAAAATGTGTGCAGTTGGAAGTAGTTGGCGTATGCATGCCGTCCAGTTTGTCTTTCGGTATCCAGATTTGCTTCATTGCGCTGGGCTTCGTTGTATGTTGCCCACATCCACTGAATGTGGCTCTTTTCTTCTTGTTGTAGGTCTGCTTGGTCTGATCTAGGACTCTCGGCACTTCTCGGGCTGCCTTTACAGACTCTTTTTTTCTCCAGTATCTCTTTTTCTGTGGTTGTTTTGTCGGTGGATTGCATTGGTCCTTCTTGTTTCGGGGATCATCCTTTCGGATGTTTTGCCTTGGGATGCAAGACTTCGGAACCCATATCTGCAATCGATCTTGCTGCGCAGCTACGACTTTCCTTGGAATCCAAATTGTAGCAACATGTCGATGATTTCGCTGTGCAGAAGGAGTTGGTCTTTGCTGTGCTCGTTTGTTCTGATGTCGGTTGTGCTTTTGTCGTCGAAGATACTCCTCCACTTGATCTTTCTTTATCCACGCTTGATTAGAAGATGGAATAGGGTATATTTTGAAGGTTACGGATTTTGAATCACTCAGAGAACTAGTCTCTCTAATGCATGGTGTTTTAGTGAGGTTGATTTCAGTTTGATTGGTACTCTCAAGACTTGCTAGACTAGAACAAGGTGTGCAAGCAGAATTCAATGTGTCCGCACATAGGGCACTCGATGAAGGTGTCTCTATAGTGCTAGTGATCATACATTCAGGACTTTGTTCATTAGAATGAACTGTTTGCTCTATGCTCACAGATTTTAATGGTCGCTCGTCTAGCAGACTAAATACTTCACGATGTCCTATCCTGGCTGAGATATATCCTAACGCCAATTGAATGGTCACCTCGTATTCGTAAATCCAGTCTTGACCTAACACTACCTCTTCCAGTAAATCTTGGTCATGACATACTAACAGCTTTTGTTCCATAGTATTGTTGCCAAGATGTAACGGTAAGGTGATCTCACCTATGCACTGAGTAATTGTTCCTCCTATTCCTATCAATTGAGCCATTGATGGGCGTATTGTCTCTTTGAGTTTTTGGGTCAAAGAAAACTTAATGCAGCTTACAGCGGCTCCTGTGTCAATAAGAGCATTCACCAAGTGATACTCCGTTTTTCCGGCTCCCAAATTTAGATATGGTTGTGTTCTTTGCAATCCTAGGTTTTGAGTGGCTCGAAAATTAGCCATCGGGATGAGTTCTTCTCCTTGACGATATCTTTCATCTCGCTCTCTCATCCACTCTTTTCGTTTCTTTATCCTTTCCAATGCTTCTTGTCTCGCTTCTTCTCGTATTCTTTCCTCTTCTAAGCGTCGATTCTTACCTTTGATTAATCGAGACATAGTTTCTTCTGTTAATGGTTCTAGGTATTTTTTTACTCTACACCCACTGATGTAGTTTGGTAACACGTCTCCATCTAGGGTTGCTAAGCTAATGGCTCCACTTGTAGATATACGATTGATGATTAATGGGCCATATCCTCTCTTTTGCAATTTCTTAGCATGTTGTTTCAAAGTGTATACCAAAACTAAATCTCCTTCCTTCAATTTTTTGTCCTTGATATGCGCATCAAAATAGGCTTTTTGTCGTCTTTTCGCAGCGTAAATACCCGCTACTGCTTGTAACCTAGTTTCATGAAGCTTTTCGATTTGGTCCAATTGGGCTGATAATTCATGTCCTGTCCACTCGTAAGTAGTTGCAACTCTAAGAGTGGGAATCAAGAAATCAATTGGCAAAATAGCGCTTTGTCCATACACTAAGTTAAAAGGAGTAGTGCCTATTGCGGTTTTATAGGCTACTCGGAATGCCCATAAAGCATGGTGTAACTGCTTATCCCAATCTGATCTACCGTTGTTGACAATTTTGGTGAGAACAGTACACAAGATTTAATTTGAACTTTCTGCTTGTCCATTTGCTTGTGGGTGATAAGGAGCAGATTTCTTATGAATTACTAAGAATTCATTCAATAAGGCTTCTATCACTTCATTAACAAAGTCCGTACCTCTATCACTCACAATCTCTATAGGTAGTCCAAATCTAGTGAAGACGTTCTCGAAGAGAAACCTGGCTGTAGTTCTTGCGTCATTTTTCGTTGTTGCCTTTGCTTCAACCCATTTGGTCAGGTAATCTGTGGCTACAATTATGTATTCGGCATGTGATCCTTTTGCGGGTGGGCTAATAGGTCCTATAAAGTCTATTCCCCACTTCGTGAAAGCTCTAGCACTCATCATGGGTTTAAGTGGCATCTCATCTCTTCTAATAGGATATTTCGTTCGTTGACAAGTATCACACCGTTGCACATATGTTATGGTGTCTTGATGTAGTGTTGGCCACCACATTCCAGCAAAGAGGATCATTTTTGTTGTTTTGTCTACAGAGAAGTGTCCTCCTGCGGCTCCCGTATGGGCCATTTCTAAGACAGGAAGATATTCATTTTCGTGAATGCACATTCTTAATTGGTTATCTTTCCCGCGTTTAAAGAGTTGTTTTCCTATGATGGCATACTCCTTACTCTGTTCTTCAAGAGCACGCTTCCTTGCCAAGGTAGCTCCGTCAGGGTACTCTCGAGTTTTCAAGAACTTTACTAGAGGCATACTCCACCTTGGTGCTATTGTAGAATAGCATAATGTTGAGTTCTCGTCTGGGGTTTGTTCTTGACAGGTTTGACAGGTTGACACATAGTTATGTGCATCTCGTTGCATGGTTGGCCAATATATGCCAAATCTCTTGAGTGTTTGCCACGTTCCATTTGCATTCAAATGAGTGTTCCATTGGTTTATGTGTGCTTTCTGAAGCCACATTTCTTGTTCCTCTTCTTCCACGCATCTCATCAATAATCCGCTTGAATCCTGGTGGTACAAACTTCCCGCAATGATGTGAAGGTTTTTAGTCCTCCAGAGATCTTGCGTCTGGTTTGGCTTGATCCCATCTTTAGGTCCATGTGTAAGTATCGGGATCAATTTTTCTGCCCACTGAGGACATACTTCCAGGTTAAAGAGATATGTATCTGGTAGGTCATCAGGTACTCCTATGGGTGGTTCTCCATGGGTCATACGAGATAAGTGGTCTGCTCTTATGTGGGTGTTTCCTTTCTTGACTATTACCTCAAAATCAAATTCCATTAGCAATAAAAACCATCGTACTAGTCGTCTTGTATTGCAAGGCTTGTTGACTAGGTACAAAAGGGCTTGATGATCAATGAAGAATTTGAATTTGTTTGCTAGTAAGTAATGTCTGAATTTCTTGACTGCGTATACCATCCCTAGGCCTTCTCTCTCCGTAGTAGTATAATTGCGTTCTGCTTGATTTAACTGTCTACTGGCATAGGCTATCGGGTGGTCTAATTTTCCTGTGTCCGCTGGTTGAGCTAAGATGCAACCAATGGCAAACTTGGAAGCATCCACATGAATGTGAAACGGTTTATTCCAGTTGGGAACTCGAAGGATGGGTGCTGAACTCAATCGATTCTTTAACTCATTAAAAGCTTTTTCGCATTCTTCGGTCCAATTGAATAGAGTCAATAATGCATAAAGAAGCCTAGCAATTATGGCGTACATATGTATGAATCTTCGATAGTAACCACAATGTCCCATGAATGCTTGAACTTCTTTAGCAGTCTTCGGTCTTGGTAAATCCAAAATTACTTTAATTTTGTCTTCATCCGTTGAAATTCCATTCTTAGAGACAATATGTCCTAAGATTTTCCCTTGTCGCACCATGAAGACACATTTTTCAGGATTGAGGCATACTCGATATTGTCGACATTTAGCAAAAATCTTTTCTAGTTCAAGGATGTGCTCTGATCGTATAGCTGAATATGTACAAAGATCATCCACGTATACCTCCATACTTTTTCTCAGAAATTCTTTGAACACATGACACATCAATCTTTGGAATGTAGCTGGGGCATTCGTTAAACCAAAAGGCATGACTCTAAAGGCATATACTCCCCATTCAGTTGCAAATGCTGTCTTATGTTGGTCCTCAGGAGCAATGGCTACCTGATTATACCCTGAAAAGCCATCCAGAAAACTATAAACTTCCTTCCCTGCTACCCTTTCCAAGAGGTGATCCGTGATTGGTAAGGGATAGCTATCCCTTATGGTTGCGGCGTTTACTTTCTTCAAATTGATGCACACTCTTAACTTTCCATTCTTTTTTGGTACAACCACCAAGGGTGATACCCATTCCGTGTGCTCAATTTCATAGATGAATCCAGCATCTAATAACTTATCTATTTCCTCTTTTATCTTAGCTGAATACACATCATTATAGGTATATGGTCTCTTTTTTGAAGGTTTGGCTTCGGATGTCATGGGGATTCTATGCGCACATATAGATGGATCTACTCCCTTTAAGTCCTTATAGGTCCAAGCAAAGACATCCCGGTATTCTCTTATGAGTCGCATTAACTCCTGTTCTTCTTCTAATGAGACATCCTGTCCCATGAAGGTACATCGTTCTTCTCCTCCTTGCATGGTTACCACTATCTTTTTGGTCTGTTCCTTATTATCATATGCTATTCCAGGTTGTGCTTCTCTTTTCGGCATTTGAATAGCAATTTTCCTCTCCTCCACTTCATATTTTTTAAAATGAGCTGGTACCTCAAATTGGTCTTGTGGTGTGTTTTCTTCATCTTCTAATTCCCTTTCAACTTCTAATTCCCCTTTCTGTGTAAGTTCTTGGTGTTTCTCATTGGTGGTGAGATCTATGTTGGAGTTACTAATCCCTAGATCCATGGGTTCAGGTTCCATTTCAATGCTCTCGTAGTCCTCCTTCTAGTCTTTCTCGATCACTTCTCCTTCTTCTGCCTCCTGAAGGACTACCATATACAGACTAACGTCATAACCCTCCTCATCGATACATTCGTTCATGGTCACTACTTCTTCGTTTACACAGACATCGAGGGTAGCTAAGATTTCCATCCAACCGTGAGGTTCGAATTCTTCATCCGGAAATACTTGTGGCATATAGGCTGGATCTTGTACAGACCTCACTATTCCTTGTTTCTGCTGCCATCCTTTTCTTCTCTCTTCTTCCTTCTTTGCAGCTTGACATATCCACAGATGAGTGTCCTCGTTCATCCAGGATTGATCACTAGAACCTGCACTATGAATCGATTGATCATCTTCCTCTTTATGGATTTGGTTCCATTGTAGAGGTGGCACATCTTGATACGTGTATGTATGTAGGTTTATCCTAGTGGTGGTTCCTGCGTGTTGTAGGTATACTGCATCTTTTCCCCAATCTTGTACGACCTTTAGCTGTCTCATGAAAGGCCTTCCCAGGATCATTTCATAATTGCTTGGCCTTTCAAAGTGACATATTGCTAAAGTATGTTCAAATTCCACTCCACACGTGGTGAAGACTACTCGTTCCAACAATCCTAAGGGTCTTTCGGTATGTCCATCTGCCATTTGTATTTTCATGCGTGTTGGTCTTAATGCTGGTTGTCCCCATTTTTCCCAAATTTCTTTGGTAGCAATGCCAACACCAGCTCCCGAATCCAATATGGCTTTGGTAGTGTAACCCCTATAGGTGATTGGAAGACAGGTATTTCCTTCATCTCCTTCGCTAAAGTCTCCTACCTTATCCACTGGAATTCTCACTGTTTTTACTTCGTCAGCTATCTCTTTCTTTTCTTCTGGAATTCTCACTGTTTTTACTTCGTCAGCTATCTCTTTCTTTTCTTCCTTGACTTCCCATTGATTGATCAATTTCTCTTTTAAGTGTGGTTTTACCTTTAACAGTTCTTCGAATGTTAAGGTACATGGGATTTTTACCTCTCTAAGACGTTGTATGATCTCCGATGTTTGAACTGATGGGTTCGTTTCCCGTCTCCAGATTGATGGAATGCGATACAATTCTGAGTTGTGCTCGTACTCCCCGGTGTAGTTGGGTAGTTCCTTTACATTCTCTTCTTCCTTGTCACTTGCATCCATCGAAAAAATTTCTTCTGAATTTAGTTCAGGTATTGACCCCTCTATTTCATTTTCTGCTTCTAATTCTTCAAAGGGCGGTTCCATTCCTTCTACCTTTTTCCATTTGTCCTCTTGAACTCGTGCCCATAGATCCTTAGTCCAGTCTCCTTCTACTTCAGGGACTATGGATCCTTCCTTTCTCTCAACACCAATTTCATCATTCTGAGGTCTCTTTACTTCAGGCTTTTCCTGAGTGTTTAGGCACTCTTGGAATTCTCCTTCGGAAATTCGGTTATTTGGTAAAGGTGGTGCGGGTTTTTCTAAGGTCTGTTGTGCAACTTCTATCAATCTCTTGCAGATTTCTAACCTTTCTTTCTCTAAGTCGCCTCTCGGATATTCTCTCTCATGTTGCTCTATGGTAGGTCCTGCTCTTATTCGTGCCTTATATGCCTGAATCCACATGGCTAATTCTTCAGGCATTGGGTCTGCTAATACTGATCCTACCTCCTCCCTCTTATTCTCATTTTTATTTTCTTCTTCCACTTGCGGTTCCTTCGTTGGTTTCTGTTTACTCTGTTCATTTTCCTTCTTTTGTAATAACTTTTTTTCTTTTATCCTATCTCTCCGATTCTTCCATCTTTGTGACCTTTTACTGGCGATACTTTTCTCTGGTTCTTCGGAGTCTTCTACTCTGTGAGGGATGGGTGCGTCCCTCTCCTTGTCACTTTGATTATTCTCCTCTGTTTTATCAGGGTTCTCTCTGGCTTTAGCTCTCGTTATTGCTTTTAAAGGTACTGTGTATTCTTTATCGCTCCCTGATGATTCAATCACTTCTATCACATTAATCTGCACGTTAGATGTGACTTTGTTGGGGTTCTTAGGACAATCTCTGAAAAGATGTTCCTTCCCACAATCGCTACAGTAGCCTTCCCAGACTCGTTGTGGTGGTGGTGGGTTTGGCAATGTGCATTCTCTGATATAGTGGTCACCTCCACATCTGTAACATGGTCCTCTAGGTACTGGCGGTCTGTTCATTGGTCGAGGTGGTATGGTTGCTCTAGGAGCTGTGTACATTAAGGACACGTAGTCCTGCTCATAATTATATGAACTCTCTGGTATTTCCATGCCATAAGCATAAGGTTCATGCAGTTGTCCATATTCCATTATTGAGCTTTCATAACTAGGGTATGCTCCTTGACTAGGGTCATATTAAAATGAGTCATATGGTTCACTACTAGTCAAAGGTGTGGCTGACACTATAGCCCTTTCTAGGTTTTCCTCTGGTTGTGCTATCTTAACTGTGACAACGTTCTGAGGGTGGGGCGGTTGTTGTCCTAGTACTGGCTGTGGTTGCGTGTGTCCTTGATATGCGTATGGTCGTGGTATTGGTATTGGTGCCTGCGGCTGATAAGAAGGATACCTAAAAGCTTCACCTCCCTGCTGATTCTGCGGGTATCCATATGGTCTCACATAAGGCTGGGTGGGTCTGGTTTGCCTATTGTAAGGGCAATTCTCCGTGCTATGGTTTGTATATCTCTGCTCTATACTGCAATATTGTAGAGGTCCAGGGACAGAGGGTCTATGAGGAGCATAGGCAGGTGGTGAGACTACTCCCCTAGTACACAAATGAGAAGGATAATCTCCTCCGCATTGCATACATCTTCTAAGCATAGGCAGTCTCATAGGATTAGTGGGATAATTCCTCTGTCCTTGAACATTCAGTTTTTTTGCTAACAAGTCGGCTATTTCTTCCACGTTGTTTTTAGGGTTCGATGTGCTACTGGCTGACTCTTTGCTCTTCAAGCTACCTTGAGGTATTTTCAAGTCTTCTGCAAGGTTGTCTTCTAGGTCTATACATTCCTTCATACACTCTTGCAAAGTTTGAACTCTCTTTACATACACTAATGACCTCAAAGTTCCGTTCAACAATCCTTCCAAGAATAATGATACCATTTTATTCTGCGTCGGTCTCTCTTCTACTGGGCATCTATCCACATACTGCTTGAATCTTCTGGCAGCCAATCTCACTGACTCGGTAGGGACTTGTTTGAAGCTGTGGATTAATGATGAAGAATTGTTTTTAATTCCTGATTTGGTAAATTCTTCAATCATTTCTTGATATACCTGCTCCATGTTCTGAAAAGTATTCGGGTCTAGTGGCTGAAACCAAGCCAATGCTGTGTCTGACAAGGTAAGACCAAAGGACTCATACTGAATCAGGAAGTCATCTACCTGCTCGGCTCTAACTACTTGTTTAAATTCTGCTATGTGATTGTAGGGTTCACTAGAGCCATCATAGTGATTTCTCATGCACTTGGCCACTTGGATCGGCCTTAGTCGTCTTCCTGCTTCAGGTTGTCTAGGCATTACTGGGAAAATTGGTCTTCCTATTGGTATGCCTGGTCCTCTTACTACCTAAAATGGTCTGACTGGAGCATGAACTCCATGTCTTGGGTCGATAGCTGGTTGTGGCTGGTAGTTAGGATTAATTGCCGGCATTGCAAATTGCACATGTGGTCTGACTGGGATCTGGGTTTGGTGTGTTTGCTGTGTTTGTCCCGACTGTTGATATGAATCGTTCTGGGATGTTCCAAGTGGATTTCGTGAAGTGGTGGCTTGGTCCCTTGGGGGAAACACTGGGATATTCTGATATTTCAACTCAGCTCTCTCTAATTCTGTTATTGGCCAATATCTTCTCTGATTTTTATCCAAATATGTGATGATGGTGGGAAACTCAGGATCCTGTAACTCATAGATGGTAACTGGATTAGGAGCAGCTTCCCATACAGAGGAATGGGCTCTAAGCAGATGCTCCATCCCATTGATCAAATATACATCTATCAGAGTGTCATCCTGGGGAATCATGTCTCCTCTCCAAATTTTAGTAATTGTAGATCTCCCTCTAGGAGTAGTTACTTGCTCTTCGTTTCCACCTCCATTTAAGCTTGAAGCATTATTTTCTTCACCATGCTCATTAATGATTTCCGGGTGTTCTGTGACCACGTATTGAATATCTTGTTTGTCCATGTAAAAACCTCCTACGTATTTGACGGCTGGTCTAGGCACAATGTAAGCCTCTGAAGCCTTCTTCAGTCTGGCCACTGATCTGTTTAGACCATCCAAATAGATAGGGATCTCATTGAGGTTGGTGTTCACATACTCCAAGGAGGTTCTGTATTCTCCCTCAATGATTGACATCATGCCAATCATGGGTACAGTGTTTTGCATATCCTCTGAAGCCATGGGAATTTCTCCTTCTGACTCACTGGAGGTCTCAGAATAGTGTGAACGGTTACTTGGCTCAGCTACACTCCCTATAGAAGAAATCACACTTCTTCGGCTTCCTAGGGTTCTTCCGGATCTCAGGTTCATCCACTTAAAAGCTCTGATTAGATTTTGATACCCTTGGGCCTTTGGCACTCTTCTCTATAGGTAAAAATGTCTAGAAGACTTGGGTTGGAAAAATTGAGTGGAAAAGAAGTTTGTCAGAGCACGATACTTGTCTCCAAAAAAAATCCACGATACACGATCTCCATAATAAACGATACCTGATTTATGTTCAGACGATACACGATCTCTGACAAGTATCGCGATACCGGCTAGACGATACCGATACTTGACAAATATCGCGACACCTACGAAACGATACCGATCGCTTAATGAAACGATACCGATACCTGAAGGTAAACGATACACGATATTTGAAGGGAGACGATACTTGGGATAGACGATACTCGATATGTGGGAAGTATCGCGATCTTTGCTCTAAACGATCTCTGGGCCAATCGATACTTGGCTGGAAACGATACACGATACTTGAAATCCCACGATACACGATATCTGACTGAAACGATCGATGATACATGATATCTGAACCAAACGATACTTCAGACAAACGATACACGATCGGCAGCAAGTATCGCGATCTCTGAAGATCAAGCGATACACGGTACTTGAGCACAACGATACTTGATCTCTCGCAAACGATCGCTGGTAAAACGATACACGATACTTGTCAGGTATCGCGATCTTTGACCAGACGATACTTCTCAAGTATCGCGACCGGCACGAAACGATACACGATACACGATACTCAATAGACGATCACTGGTAAACGATCTCTGACCAAGTATCGCGATCGGTATGAAACGATACACGATCGATGGGAAATATCGCTATACTCAACCACAGGAGCAAAACGATACTTGTGAAGTATCGCGATACTCGACCGCGGGAGTAAAACGATACTTGACCCTTAGACAAATTTTAGCAAATGTTTTTGAAGTTTTGATTTTTCCCCCTTGATCTCCTAGCTCCACTCTCCTCTCTTCACTATCTGTATCAATCAAAACATAAATTTTTGCCCCCTGAAAAACTCTAACGATACCTGGCGCAGATCGTTTTTCTTTCCTAACTTGATTTGTTTGAGAAATGTTGATTAAAATGATGGGCTAGCTTACCTTGGTGGCACCTAGAATCTCTCTATCAATTTCCCTTGCTCTGTGCACTCCCCAATTGCCTGGTTCCTCGCCCACGATCTCTTCCACAGCTCACGCGATACTCGACAGTTGCTCCCACGATACTTGCTCAAACAAGTGATCTTCAAAATGACTTTTTTTTTTGGCTTTTATAGTTGGAATTTTCTTGCTTACAAAAAGGAACTTTTTTGAATAAGACTAAACTCTATCCTAATGACTTGGTCCACTCTCTACTCACTCCTACTCTACTCCTTCTACTCACTTCCCTAAACTAACAACTCACTACACACACTCCAAGAATGAGAAGTAGCAAGTGCGGCTGAAAATGACTTACCAAAGAAGAGAAGATTTCCACTCCTCCACTTACTTCAATGCAAAAAGCTACTTACCATCACACGAATGCCTCGGTTTGATTCGTCATTGCCCGGCAACGGCGCCAAAAAGTGTGTTGACCTAAGTATCAACTTAGGGACTTGCGGAGAAAGAGACTATACCTCAATCCCCTCACAAGTGCATATAGTGGGGATACACGCTTTTAATTATCAATCCAAAGAGTATACAAACCTAGCCGAGTGTATGAGGACATGCAATCATGTAATGATCAATGCAAATAAACTACTCAAAGAATGTAAATGAGGCAAAGACTTATCCAAACAAGCTCCAACTGTTGGTCAAGGCGAAACGATACTTGGTGCAGCAGCCGTCAGTATTTTGGACTTTTCTCCCAGCTCCGAACTCCAAATATAGCGAATAGCATATGCGTTTCGAAGCTCTCGAGAAGACGCATCCAATGGCAGTGGTTTCACTCAATTCCGACGCTCTTACTTCAAATTATGAGCGAAATACTGAGTCGCGGGAATTCTTTTTTACACTTCAGCACTTCCTACACTTCGCACACACCTTTCCTACAACAAAGAAACACTTTCATGGATAGACAACACTCACAAGCACTCTTTCCAAGCAATACACATGCATTCAAGCTCACGAAGAAGAAGATAAGGAGGGAAGAAGACACAAATTCGAATTTCTGTGCTCTCTATTTTCACAATGGCAAAAAGCTCTTTACAAAGAGTCACATTTGACTTATATACTAGTGCCTTAAAAATGGTCCTTTCACACAAGTGACCGGCACTTTATTCACTAAAAGACTAATTTTCTACTATTTTACATGGGCAAGCTTCTAATCTTCTGTGGGGATGCATCTAGAGGACTCCTCTGGTGCCTTTACAAGGGAAAATATATTACAAGAATGAATATGATACAAAAATGTGTAGTCCAAATCGGAAAAATTTTGGGGCCCGTCTTTTTCTCTGCTTTGTGCGCTCTTTAGCTCTGCAACAATTGGAATCATCCGAAGATATATGGAATGCATTGGAGTATCATTTCCAAAGTACTACTAAAGCACGGAAAGCAAGTCTATGGTCAGAGTTTACAACATTCAAGAAGAAGCCAAGTCAAACCATTAGTGATTATGTCACTAAGATGAAGGATCTAGCAGATAGTCTTGGATCCATAGATGAAGATGTTGAAGATCACAGATTGATTGCTCAATTACTTGCAGGTTTGAGAGGGGATGAAAGGTGGAAACCTTTTGTCTTATCAACAGAACTTTCATTAAATCATTATGTTCCAGGTTTGAACCAGTTGCTTGGTTTGATGCTCACATATGAGCAAGACTTGAAGGGAGATGGAGATAAAGGACAAAGTTGGGCAATGTACATGAAGAACAAGAAGAAAGGAGATAAAGGTAAAGCAAAGGATGAAGAGGAGTCTAGTTCTCAAGCTTATTATGCAAGAGGTAAAGGCACTGGCAGAGGAAGAGCAAGAGGTTTTGGAAGAGGAAGAGGTAATCAAAATAACAACAAGAAGGCTTGCTGGATCTGTGGATTGAGTAATCATTTGGCTCATGACTATTGGCACAACCAACAAGGATCAAACCAGAATCAAAACAACAATAGCAGAGGTCGAGGTGGAAGATATCAAAGTAATTTCCAAAGAGGTAGACAAAGTCAAAGAGGAGGCTATGGTAGAGGTGGAGGAAGAAGTTGGGGACAGAGTAAATCCTACAACACCACCTACTACAACTATGCAAATGACACACAGAATGAAAGTCATACATCATTGATGATGAACTCAATCAAAACATCAGATAAAGAAGATCTAAAGGTATTTTACATTGACTCTGGATGTTCTAATCATTTGTCAGGAAACATAGAATTGATGTCAGAATTGGAAAAAGGCATTTCTAGTCACACAGTTCAAACTGGTGATAATACAAGACATAGTGTACATTCAATTGGAAAAGTGAAATGCAAGAGTGGAGCAGATTTGCTAACCAATGTTTTGTATGTTCCAACAATACCTAAAAACTTGATTAGTGTGGGACAGATAGTTGAAAAAGGTTTTCAAGTCAGGTTTACAAATGAAGGAGTATTTGTTGAAGATCCAGAGAATGGGTATCATCAGATTGTCTCTGCTAAGAAAGAAGGTAGACTCTTTACTTTAAGAGTGCAAGGGAACATTGGTCAAGCTTTGCTCACACATGGTGAAGGAGTGATTACAGAACTTGATCTCTGGCATAAGAGATTAGGTCACTTTAATGAAAGAGGAATTAAAGCTATGGTTGCTAATCAGTCTGTACTAGGATTACCAAATGTGCAAAGTCAACATATGGTTTATAAATGTGAAGCATGTCAAATGGGTAAAGCACACATGTTACCATTTCAGAAGAAAGGATTCAAACATGATGGATTACTAGAGCTTATTCATACAGATGTATGGGGACCAACAAAAGAAGGATCTATCAGTGGCTCAAGGTACTATGTTCTTTTCATTGATGATGCTACAAGATGGATAACATTATATGTTTTGAAGGAAAGATCAGAAGTGTTTGGAGCTTTCAAGCATTTTCATGCATATGCAGAGAGAGTCATAGGTCAAAAGCTTAAGAGACTGAGGTCTGATGGAGGGGGAGAATATTTCTCCCAAGAGTTCAATGATTATCTTTGGAACGCAGGTATTAAGAGAGAAATAACTTGCAGGTATACACCACAACAAAATGGTGTAGCAGAAAGAAGGAACAGGACTTTGGTTGAGTTTGCTAGAGCTATGCTAAAGGAGAAGAACTGTCCAAATTATCTTTGGGCTGAGGCTGTAAATACAGCTACATATCTTGTGAATAGATTACCATGTGCAGCTCTGAATGGAATGACTCCATATGAAGCTTGGTGGGGTAAGAAACCAACACTAGATCATTGTAGAGTGTTTGGATCAATTGCATATGCTTATGTGCCATCACAACTTAGGCATAAACTTGAACCAAAGGCAGAAAAATATGTGTTCATTGGTTATGATGAAAAGCAGATGGGTTACAGGTTGTGGAATCCTTTAACCAAACAATTTATTGTTTCTAGAGATGTTACATTTGATGAACAGAAAAGTTGGTATGCAGATCAAAGTCATACAACTGAAGAATTTGAAGAAGAGGTAAGAAGATGTGAGAAAGGAAAATCAATTGTGCAGGTAAATAGAGATGAAGACTATATGCAAGCAAGTACATCCAGAAGTGGATTAACAAGAAGGAATGAAGAAGATCCTATATTTGATGAAGAGGTGTATCCAGAAACTTATGAAGAATGTGAACCAAGAAGGTCAAGCAGGACTAGAAGACAACTAGAAAGGTATTCTTATGATACTTCTTACATAACTTAGAAGAACTATGCATATATGGTCAAAGATGATGAAGAACCTCAGAACTATGATGAAGCTAAAGGTAAGAAGCAATGGGAAGAAGCAATGAAGGAAGAGCTCAATGCACTGGAGGAGAACAAGACATGGGAACTTGTTCCTAAACCAAATGGTAAGAAAGTAATTGGAAATAAATGGGTTTATAAAGTGAAGAAGCTTGCAGATGGAAGTATAGCCAGATACAAAGCTAGACTGGTGGTGAAAGGCTATGCCCAGACCTATGGCATAGATTATGATGAGACATTCAGTCCCGTAGCTAAGATGTCAACTATAAGGACAATCATTGCTATTGCAGCTTCAAAAGGATGGACTCTAAGTCAATTGGATATAAAAAATGCATTCTTGAATGGATACATATTAGATGAGGTATACATGGAACAACCTCAAGGGTTTATAGATTCCAGGTATCCAAATTTTGTTTGCAGGTTGAGAAGAGCATTGTATGGATTGAAGCAAGCTCCAAGAGCTTGGAACTATAGACTGGTGAAGTATCTCAATGATCTTGGATATCAAAGTTCAAAAGTAGACCCAAGTCTACTTATCAGAAGAACAGAGGAAGGTACAATATACATTTGTATTTATGTAGATGACATTATAATCACAGGTACTTCAGATGAAGGAATCAAGGAGGTAAAGAGATTGCTTGAAAAAGAATTCAAGATCAGTGACCTAGGAAAGTTATCATACTTTCTTGGAATGGAAGTTACTTATATAGATCATGGCATATATGTGTCACAAGAAAGGTATCTTCTGAACTTGTTGAAGAAGTTTGATATGGAAAATTGCAGAGAAGCTTCAACTCCACTTGAAGTTAATCACAAGCTCAGTAAATATGATGGTGCAGACTACAAAGATATGAGGAAGTATCAATCTCTTGTGGGTAGTTTGATTTATGCTACACTAACAAGACCTGATCTTAGTTATGCAGTGGGAGTTTTGTCACAATTCATGCATTGTCCAAAGGACCCACATTGGATTGCAGGTCAAAGAGTTCTCAGATATATCAAAGGAACTATAAAGGAAGGATTATATTATCCTTTTACATCAGATTTGAAGTTGAGAGCCTACAGTGGCTCAGACTGGGCAAGTAACCAAGATGACAGAAGATCAACTCATGCTTACATGATATACATTGGTGATAAGCTTGTAAGTTGGTGTTCAAAGAAACAACATACAGTAGCATTATCATCAACTGAAGCTGAGTACAAAGGACTTGTGGAAGCAGCTAAGGAAGTCATATGGATGCAGACATTGTTCAAGAGCTTAGGCATTGATCAAGGTACACCTACAATACATGGAGATAATATGAGTTCACTTTATCTTGCAGCAAATCCAGTATTTCATGCAAGGACAAAGCACATAGAGATACATTATCATTTTCTCAGAGAAAAGGTAATGGAGAAGGAGATTGAAGTGGAGTACATTTCTACTAAAGACCAGATAGCAGACATAATGACAAAGAGCTTGGATGGTGTGAAGACCAGCAGATTCAAAAGCATGGCAGGAGTAAAAGAAAAGAAGATGATATGAAGAAACAGGGAATGTCAATTAGTGATTGAGGGGGAGCTGTTGGAGAAACAATCACTAACTGGACATATATTTGAAGGTCAAATCTTAGGAAGAAAACCCCATGCCTATGTGAAGGGAAAAATTCACAAATGTATCATATTTGTAAAGTTAGTTCACTTTAGTTCTAGAAGTTTTTTAAAATCACGAGAATACGAAAATCTATATAAGTTAGTTTGTATCAACTGACGCAGCGAGAGAGTAAGAGAGAAGAAGTAGAAGAAGGAGTTCATTTTATACGACTGAGTATAGTCGGGCTTCTCTGAGTGAGAAAGCATCTGTAAAACTTTTGAGTTTTCATAGCTATGAGAAAGAACTGAGTAAAGTTCTATGTATGAGTCTCTCTCCATCATCTCCATGCTTGCCTACTGTGTGATGAATTCAAAAGTTCAAGTTTTCTGAGCAATTCGATGCCTGGCATCGAATCTTGGCTGATAAGTCATTATTTCCATTCTCTGTGTGTTAACTGTTGTTGAATCTTTTAAAAACATGAAGTTTCTGGAGCAACTCGATGCCTGGCATCGCGTTTCAGCATAAAGTGGATGCCCGGCATCGACTTCTAGCATATAAGTGGTCTTCTTCATGTGTGTGTAAAAGAGAGTATTTCTGGTGCAGAAAAAGGGCCTAAAAAAGCTCAAAGTCGATGCCCGGCATCGACCTTGACTGAAATTTGATGCTAAGCATCGAATTTTTATTTTTAGACACCCAGAAATACTAAAACAGGCAAAAATTTCCAATTTTGGAAGGTCATACAGGGTCATCTTGTGAGAGCCATAACTTGAGTTCTAGAGATCCGTTTGATGCATATGATAACTTGTTGGAAAGCTCTATTCTTCTAGTTTCAGTCTATAAAGTTTCATGGAGAAATAATACTTGAGCTAGGAGAAATTTGCAAAATACTGAAGGTATGTCATTTCGGTGACTAGGAATTTCTGTAGAAGCAAAGTTCTCACTTTAGGCTATCATTTCTCAAAGTTTGGAGTGGCAATGAGTTAATGGTGACCATAGAGGTGTTCTATTGTCACATTAATTCATTTCTTGTGGTGTTTCATACATCAAAAACCGGTGCAATGTCGTTTGGGTCCATTTGCTCACCTGGGGGACCACGCGAATGATAGCGTAGGTTTTCCAATCAACTCCTATCAAAGGATCCATATTCTCTAACATGTGCAGTACAAATCCGTCGTCTCAGATAAATTTGATACTTGCACTGTGTGCAAGGACATGCCATTCTCTCTTCAGGATCCAAAGAATCCATCTGCTACAATATGGACATTTTAGAACATTTGTTTTTTTATTAAACCTAAAAATCATACTCTTAAAGACTTAAACCTGAACTACTAAACCTAAATACTTAAATACCTAAAAAAACTCAAAACTCTAATTTAAAACCCTAATCTATATAACTATCCTATTTTATCTATATATTCGGAGTTATATATAACTAAACCTCTTAATTGAGTTATATGTATGCCTAAATCCTAAAACCCTAATTTTAAAGATCTAGACCTAAATTATGTATATTTCTATACACATGTGTATATACATGTATATATGTATTATATGTGTATGTGTATGTGTGTATATATGTTATGTAGGTGTTGAAACCCTAAAACCCTAATCAAAATGACCTAGACTTAAAACATGTATATATATGTATGCATGTGTATATATATGTGTATATGTATATCTATATTTTATCATATTTTATTATCTATATAATTATCCTACTTTATATATATATATTATTTATATATTCAAATTTTTTCTTAATTAATCCTATTTTTATATATTTTATTATATATATTTAATTAAATTATTTAAAACACTAGTTCTTTTTATATTTATTTATCTATATAATTATCCTATTATATATATATATTTATTTATATATTTAGATTTTTTCCTTACTTAATCCTATTTTTATATATTTAATTTTATATATTTAATTATATATATTTAATTAAATTATTTAAAACACTAGTTCTTTTTATATTTATTAATGTTATATAATTATCTTATTATATATATATATATATTTATTTATATATTCAGATTTTTTCCTTATGTAATCCTATTTTTATATATTTAATTTTATATATTTAATTAAAACCCTAATCTTAAAGATCTAGACCTAAAATATGTATATTTTTGTATGCGTGTACATCTACATGTATATATGTATTATATGTGTATGTGTATGTGTGTATATATGTTATTTAGGTGTTAAAACCCTAAAACCCTAATCTTAAACATTTAGACCTAAAATATGTATATTTCTGTATGCATGTGTATCTACATGTAGGTATGTATTATATGTATATGTGTGTTTGTGTATATATGTTATGTATGTATTAAAACCCTAAAACCCTAATCAGAAAGACTTAGACTTAAATCTGAAATACTAAAACCTAAATACTTAAACATCTATAAAAATCTAAAACCCTAATCATATTATATATATATATTTATTTATATATTCAGATTTTTTTTCTTATTTTTCTCTATATTTTCTCTTAATATAAATATAATTGAGTTATATGTATGCCTAAACCCTAAAACCCTAATCTTAAAGATCTAGACCTAAAATATGTATATTTTTGTATGCATGTGTATCTACATGTATATATGTATTATATGTGTATGTGTATGTGTGTATATATGTTATGTAGGTGTTAAAACCCTAAAACCTTAATCTTAAAGATTTAAACCTAAAATATGTATATTTTTGTATGCATGTGTATCTACATGTATGTATGTATTATATGTATATATGTGTTTGTGTATATATGTTATGTAGGTATTAAAACCCTAAAACCCTAATCAGAAAGACTTAGACTTAAATCTGAAATAGTAAAACCTAAATACTTAAACACCTATAAAAATCTAAATCCCTAATCCTAAAACCCTAATCATATTATATATATATATTTATTTATATATAAAGATTTTTTTCTTATTTTTCTCTATATTTTCTCTTAATATAAATATAATTGAGTTATATGTATGCCTAAACCCTAAAACCCTAATCTTAAATATCTAGACCTAAAATATGTATATTTCTGTATACATGTGTATATACATATATATATATATTATATGTGTATGTGTATGTATGTGTAAATAGCCTAAAAGCCCTAATCCTATTTTTATATATTTGATGTAAAAAAAATTCAAAAATAAAAAAATTATATATTTAATTATATATATTTAATTAAAACACTAGCATGTGTGTATATGTGTGTATGTGTGTGTATATGTGTGTATGTATGCATGTGTGTATATATGTGTGTGTATGTATGCATGTGTACATGTGTGTGTGTATGTATGCATGTGTGTACATGTGTGTGTATGTATACATGCATGTGTGTATATGTGTGTATGTATGCATGTGTGTATATATGTGTGTGTATGTATGCATGTGTACTTGTGTGTGTGTGTATGTATGCATGTGTGTGTATGTATGCATGCATTTGTGTGTATGTATGTGTGTATGTATGTGTGTATGCATGTGTGTGTGTATGTATATGTGTATGTATATGTGTATGCATGTGTGTGTGTGTATGTATGCATGTGTGTATATGTGTGTATACATGCATGTGTGTATATGTGTGTGTATGTATGCATGCATGTGTGTATATATGTGTGTGTGTATGTATGTGTGTATATGTGTGTGTATGTGTATATATGCATATGTGTATATATGTGTGTGTATGTATGTGTGTATGCATGTGTGTGTATGTATGCATGTGTGTAAATTTGTATGTATGTGTATGCATGCATGTGTGTATATGTGTGTGTATGTAAGCATGCATGTGTGTATAGGTGTGTGTATTTTAAGCATGCATGTGTGTACATGTATGTGTGTATGTATGCATGTGTAAATGTGTAAATGTGTAAATGTGTGTGTATGTGTGTGTGTATGTGTGTGTGTATGTATGCTTTATTTTCCTATCTCTATCTTCCTTTCTTTCATTATTCTTTATCTCTCACTTTCTTTCTCTCTCTCTCTCTATCTCTCTCTTCTCTCTATCTTTCTCTCTCTCTCTCTCATCTCTCTCTCTCTCATCTCTCTCTCTCTCTCTTTCTCTCTCTCCTTCTCTCTCTATCAATAGAGAATAAAACAATCACTTACAAGTATGTCCCTCTTTTGGATCGTTGTCGTCAAAGCATAATGTATGTCGCCTATTGTCCAATTCCAAACAATCGATGCCAAAGAACTTCTACAAAATAAAGAAAAAAGAAATATAAAACCTAAAGCATAGAAAAACACAAATGCTAACAGTACGCACACCACTTACCAAGATGTGAGATCTAAGCCGAGAGAGAGTGTGTGTGTGTGTGTAGAGAGAGAGATCTGTGTGTGTGTGTGCACACAATACAATGTAGGTTGCAATTCCGTTCGCATGCGCAAGTTTGACAGAAGACCAACATTACTCAAACACACACAAAAATGTGAAGTTTTGCTCTCGGGTTCGCGGTATTTTTAAAACTCGCCCTCGGTATATCTGTCGGTATATATGTCGGTATGTGCGTCGGTAACCTCCACTAAATTACCAACACTTATACCGATGCTTATACCGATGGTAATACCGACGCATATACCAACGACGGGGGGCCACACCGACGATCCGTTTAAAACGGTCATACCGACGGTCACTTGACCGTCGGTATCTCTAAGTGACATTTTCCAACGCCCATACCGAGGCCGAGTGTGACCGTCGGTATATGCAACGTCGGTATGCCCCTCATATGTTGTAGTGATTAGTTCCGTATCTGAAAAAAATTAATAGGTGAAATATTTTCATTAAGAAATGTGATAAAGTAATAGATACTCAAACTCCTAAATTACAATATCAAGAAACATAACTAAGCAATCAAGAAATTTGAGTTAAAGTTTCAAATTGATTAAATTCTTAAAAACGAGGTCAAATGTGAGCTTCGATTTAGATTAATTTGTTTAAAGATTCTTTGAACAATGCGTGTCAACCCAATATTATTTCTTAGTAATAAGTAGACAATTTGGAATCTAGGTATATACGTTTAAGGATGCAGGTATCTAAGATAGAGAAGGTTAAAAAATAGATTAATAATTCATTTCATGATATTGGTTATCCGAAAATTATGTCCAACTTATGGTAGAATAAAGAAATAGAGAATATTGAAGATGAACATGATGAATTTATAAGCGATACATGGATGCTTAAGATGGGCTTTCGGAATTATTCAAGTAAAATCTTGAATCATCTTGAAAGTGCTCAATTTGAGTACTAATAAATCAATATTTATTTACCAGAAAAAAACTTGAAGGACAAACTTCAAAGAAAAAACTGGATAAAGTTCACCATTACGATTTTTCTTAGTTCTTGATGCTCATCTTTTATTTGTTAACTCCAAGTACGTTTTGGATTAAGAAACAACTAGAAAATTAAAGAAGGTTGGTAAAATCAGATTACGTATAACCGAGAAAAATAACTATAACTCAGAGAATAATTCGCTGAGCACTTTATTTTCTGAATAAGAACTTCAATCTACTATTGGGAAAGAAAAAGTTTGTGTGTATGCATGTATGTATGCTTGTCTATGTATGTCTGAGATTATGTATGTGTATAAGTATGTGTGCATATAATTATGTGTGTATGTTTGTATGCTTGTGTGTGTATGTATATGTGTATGAATTTGTTTTTGTGTATGTATGTGTATATGTATGTGTGTGTATGTGTGTATGCTTGCATGTATTTATGTATTTGTGCATGTGTGTTGCTCGTTGTGTGTATTGATGTATGTGTGTGTGTACATATATGTGTATATTTGTATGTGTATGTGTGCATATGTATGTATGTGTGTGTGAATCTATGTGTGTGTATGTTTGTATGTAATTATGTATGTATGTATATAGGGATGTACGTATTTAACCATGTATGTATGTGATTAAGTAGGTATGTACGTATCTATGTAATTACTATGTATGTATGAAAGTATGCTTGCATATATGTATGTGTGTGTATGAATGTGTTCATATGTATGTGTGTATATATGTATATGTGTGTATATAGTATATGTGTGTGTGTGCATGTATGTGTATCATCCATGGTAATAACATGCAGTGATTTTCATGAAATTTGCTTGCAAATCTTTTTATTTCAAAGGTCTTGATGCACAAAATATTTTGGCCACTATAGGTTCTTTTCTTTGGTATGCTCTGATATGAAAATGCTCTTTGTTTTTTCATATGTTTACTAGGTATCCACATTCATGTGATGGAGATAATTCTCTTACTTTTAACTATGAATTGTGAAAGAATAGCTCTTGATATGTCTATACGCGCGCACGCGCACACACAAACACACATAGTCGAAAAGCACTTCTGCTCGATCTTTGTTTGATATGTTTACATCCTATGGAAACATAAGGAGGCCAACGCATAAAGAGCAACCTTTGTGAGGAATGAAGGACGTATGCTATTTTCCATGAAACAAAGCACTCTTTTGTTAATAAGAAGTTTTTTCATAGTATATAGCCTTTGAGGTTATGAAGCTTAAAGTGCCTTCGAGATACACATTTAGCCTTTCTCTTCGTCACAGTTGTGTTGACGTAGTGCAATGGAAATGCACAATACCATAAGTGCGAAGGACACTTAACTTTTCAATTGCTTTTGTGGTTGAAAGTGGACATTGTATGCTTTGACTTTCATTTTGGGTGAATGTAGCTCCAAACATGCATGTACTATTTTCTTTATTCTTCAACCTTTCTCATGGATCAATGCCTTTCTTGCACAACGCTGGGGGTATCTTAAGCTTTTTGTATTATTATTATTATTATTATTGTTGTTGTTCTTCTTCTTCTTATTATTACTACTGTTTATGTTGAGAACGAGCACGTCCTGACTTTGAAATGACCTCATTTGAACAGAACAAAATAGGTATGGACTCCCGGCTTTTGTCACTTCTGCACTCCTACTAAGCAAAAGCACTCTCTAAAGTGCCCACATATCAGTGGTGACAAGTGGCTTCGTGAGTAACAGCAGTTTCTTGCTGCTTATTCTTTGTAAAGTAATGGAACGTCTTCGAAGTTCGGAGGACAAAGAAAAGAGAACAAAGGTTGCGCCTCCATCGCAATCTCCAGTTTTACAATCTGCAGACGGCGAATCCTTCATTTCCTGGTTACAGCTGGCCAACGTATGTTTTCGTGCGTGAATGAGAGTGAGACGTGATTTTACAATCATTGTTCAGTTATCTTTGGCTTTCTCTATCTAAAGATTGCAAAATGCATCTTTACAAATGGCCGCTCATTTCCTTTCATGCCCTGAAGTACTGCACGCCAATTTCAAATCGATTCTTCCTCTCTTAACTTTCGAAAATAAATTCGTTCCCCCTTTTTTTTTGTTTCGATGGAAACAAATTCGTGAAGAGGAGCAACACATTCGAAACTAGTTGAAAGAATTTGAAGCAGCTATCATGGGTGACAGGATGGATCAGATTTCTCCTCGTGTACTTTTTTTTATTTTTTTATTTTGAAAAGAAGTTTGATCATTTGAGATCTTCGCCTTCGGTTTATATTTAATAAATCTGAAAGAACAATGAAATATCAAAAGCACAATGTAACGCAACCATAGAGCTCATGGACCCTCCCTTGCCCCTCCCCAGAATCCCTCTTCAGGTTAGATGCCTAGCAACCAATGCGATATAGACCACATAATTGGTTCTAAATCAGACCACATAATTGATATTTGAAATGGGTAACCCAAGGGGCAAGGGTTTAATAGTCCCTGGAAGGAGCTAGTTTTGGCATCTCACCACCCATTGATAAGAGGAGTATGGTCCCAACGCATAGGGGTTGAATCGATGCCCGCAAGCTTCGAAGGAGAAAAGCCCAACCAGTTGAACTAATGCACGTGGACACTGTACTTGAGGTTGTGAACTGAGCTTCGAGCCACCCTTAATTTTACAAACAATCATCCCAGGCACGTTTGTTGAGCCCAAAATGATAGAGCTTTGACCTTCGAATACATGCATGTACTAAAATATTCTCTAACATTGACATGGGGATAACAATGGAAAACAGAAATATTGTATCATGAATGGGTGCCCATCACTGAGTTAGGGTTTGCAAAGGCCTCTATCATATTGGGCTTCACCCCTATAGCTTCACCCTCCTCTGGTGCTCCCTGCGGAGAGGGCTTGCGCACAGTGATCCTGTGCATTTTGTACGTTTGGTGCTGGGTCCATCGCTCTCCATGAAGCATTGGTGAATGGTTTTGCCCAAACCATCCTTACACATGTTCCTGTCGACTCAGCTTTTCAACATTGCAACATTTCTCTGACTGATATAGCTTCGGCCTACCATTGAAGCTCTCAAATCCAAGCCGGTAAGTCATATTTGGAGGCATGGACTAGTGGAGGCTCTCCTACCAGGCTAGTCCCTCATTATGTCCCCTCTCAACATATTTCCTTTTCTAATGTCTTTTTTGATGGAGGTAAAAGCAAAGTTCTATTGTTGGAAAACCCATATAGGATAGAGATAGAAGACATGCATGACATTAGGGATGATAACGAGCTGATTATTGATAGCAATAAGTTCATTCGTTGGAAAAATCAAGTCAATGAATGCATTGTGATTGCGCTTTGCCACGGTCCTCACCCTCCCCAGGAGATATTGAAGAATTGGATGAAATATAGTTGGGAAGCCCGTGGGCTTTTTGTCAAACAAATATAGTAGCTACGTAATGGATATTACCTGTTTTTCTTTGAGGATGCGAATAATGCTTTATATGTTATTTCAGAAGGCAGTGGATTGTAAAAGGGGTTCCTATTTCCTTTTTCAAATGGTTCCTAGGGTTTAACCCTAATGGACCTAAGCCTACCAAAATCCCGATTTGGGTGGAGTTCCCTTAACTATCGGTAGATTTTTATCCCTAGGTTGAGAATCTAGGTAGTAAAATTGGCAAAGTTTTAGGGCAAAGGGTTGGAACCAATGGAATTAATCCCAAATGGGATCCTCAGGTCATGATCGAGGTGGATATTGGTAGAGAAATAAAAACGGTTTTACTTGTTACAACAATCAATCAGGTAACGACTACTCTGCTACTAGACTTGATAGACTTTACATAAATGCCCCTCTTTTGCAGTCATGCTTGAATGTGTGTGGTAGGACGGCTAGTGATCTTTTTTTGTCTGATCATAAGTCCCTTGTTGTGTCGTTACAAAGGGGTAGTCCCCAATTTAGGGCCGGGTGGCCTCATCTAGATGCCAAGCTCTTAGATATTCCTTTGATTAGTGAAAAAGTGAAAAGTATTCTCTTATAAGTTTGCCATTGACTTACCTCCTACTAAGGCTTGGGAGGTGGTTGTCAAGCAGATCCAATCCCTTTTTACCTACTATAATAGATGTGCTAAAGCCATTAGAGCTTCTAGAAGAGAGACCTTGGTCCAATATCTCAAAGTGCTCAGGTACTCCCCCAATTCGAATGCTTTCTTAGATCTTCAGAGTAGGCTTAAGAAGGGGTTGTATCTTGAAGCTTGTTAGAATCTTGCTAAACCAAGAGAATTTTGGGCTGAGAAAGTGGATAGGCCCAATGAAGAGATGTATGCTTTGATGAAAAAAGAAAGAAAAACAAGGATTTCATTCCCTTCCTTAAGAAGAAAAGTGGTGGAACTTCTATCAATATCGAGGAGTGTTTGCAAGAGGCCACTAGCTTCTTTACTGATGTTTTCTCTAGTATTTCCAAGACAAGGGAGAAGATTAGGAATTCCAAAGCCTCTATTGCTCTTAAAAGGAAAAAAAAACTATTCCTCTTGGCGTGACATCTCTTTTGAACCTGACTCTTGTCTACTAGTAAGATTAAAGAAACCATACGTAAATTGAAACCCTATAAATCTCTTGGTATTCTTAATGATTTCTTTATTGTTCTGAAGGATTTTCTCACGCCTTAAATTCATTTGATTTGGAAAGAGTCTCCTAGTAAAGGGTATCTTCCTTCTCACATCAACACTAGAGTTATAAGATTGATTCACAAAAAGGGAAACAAGGATGACTTGAAAAATTGGAGACCTACCAATTGTCTTTCCTCTATTTATAAAATTTTTGCTGCTTCTCTTGCTAGGAGGCTTAATACCATCATGATAGGATCATTCTTCCTGATCAAAAGGGTTTCATCAAGGGTAGATTCATATTAGATACTATTCTCACTCTTGTGGGAGGGGGTGGAGTGTGCTAATGAGAATGGTTAAGATTTTTACTTTTTTAAAACTGATTTGGACAAGCCTATTATAGGATTGAATGGGACTTCATTCTTCAATCCTTGCATGAACTATGGACTTGTAAGATGTTTATAAGATATGTTAGTACCCTTTTTTGTAATTCTTTCTCTAGAGTAGTCATTAATGGGGTTCTCTCTTAGCCCTTTTCTCTTAAGAGATCCATTAGACAAGGCTGTCCTCTTGCTCCCCTTGTGTTTGTTATTGCTAGGTTGGCTAGTTAAGGATGCTATGGAAAAATGGCTTATAAAAGGTATTAAGATTCACAATTTTGATAAACAAATAGGTCTCCAAATGTTTGGTGATGATAGAAATGTGCTTATTAATGCTGATGATCAAACCCCTATTTTTCTTGAATGCTTGAATACTTTCTGTCTTGCTCGTGGGTCTAAGGTTAACCACCTTAAAACGGGCTTTAATACTTGTAATAATTGCATTCCTCAAGTGGTTTATGTCATTGGTTGTAATATTATCAAGGAGGGGGAAATTTTTAGGCTCTTGGGGATTCCTATGGGGTTTAGTGTCACCCTTGAATAGATATGGTAGTGCGTTCTTAATAAGTTAAGGTCCAAGATCTTTAGTTGGTATAACTCTCAAAGCTCCCTCTAACATATATCTTTTGTGCTTAATAAATACATTCTACCTTCTTTGAATTATTTCATTTCTTGTTGGCTTCCATCTCCTAAGTAGCCTAATCAGGCTATTTGTTTAGCAAAAAGACTCCTTTGCGGAAGAGATAATCAAATCCAAATGTGCACCAAGTTTCCTGGGAGATTCATTGTCTGCCCAAAAAGGAAGGTGGTTTGGGTATTTGTTGGATCCACAAATGTGTCTCTTCTATTGATTTATGTTATATTCTTATTAAAAGGAAAACTAAGCTTTTTTACATGCAAGGATACAAGTCCTAGATTGGGTCCAAGCTTTGGGACATAATGATTTCTCCTCAAAGTTACTGTCTTGTTGGAAGCTCTCTCATCACTAGAATCTGGAAAATCTGGATGAAGGTGAAAGGTGAATTCACACCTGATTGGAGGATGTTGACTAACAAGAACTTTATTTTGCAGGAATCACCTTGGGTAGGATGGCTTGCTCACGGGGCTAAAGTTCCTCTGGACATTAAAGAGCATAAATGTAGTAAGGCTGGGTTTTTGACTTGGGAAAAATTCATGGAACAAGATAACCTTGTGACTAATGATCTCATTAATAGTCTTATTAACATCTCCTCTGCTTGTAAATAGGTGTTGAAGCAAAGGAGGAACATGTTGACTGCCAAGTTAAGGAACTGCTGTGGCAAGATCATCACTATGAAAGAAGTGACTGCTGCCATCCTGAAGAAGTTCAAAAATTTTAAAGGGTCTATTGAGATCATAAAGGACAAGCTTAACAAAAGATGGAACTTGAGCTGGTCCTCCTCCTAGTGGAGATATAGATTCCAAAGCATCTGAGCCTTCCCTAAGAGTAATAAGCATTCAATGTTGCAATGGCTAATACTGAATAATGGCCTCTGGATTGGCACAAGAATCAGAAAGTTTAAACCTAATGAAGGTCTATGTATACACTGCGGCAGGGTGCGGTGCGACAGGGTGCAGCAAGGTGGAGGATTTAGCCCATCTATTTATGAATTGTTATTTGGCCAAGTCTCATTGGAAAGTCATTAGCAGAGTCATCTCCTACAGAAATAGAGGACCTCTATCCTCTGTGGAAATTTTATTGGGATGCTGTGTTAATATGGATGTGGTCCTTTGGAACTTATGGAGAGGTTCTATCCTCTAGACCATATGGAGGAGCAAGAATGCTTGTATACATCATCAGAACTTAAGCCTCAATGCTTCCCTTCTTGTACTTCATAAAGAGTCGTATTTTATTGGATCTAATTGTATAAAAGCTATCAGGGATGCTCCCCAGTGCTTAACCAAAAATGAAATTGTTTCCTCCTACCCTTACCAGGTGGAAAAAATTGACGCTTGACTTGTATTGCCCTAAAAAGCTTCTCATGTTGTGTATACTCTTCATCAATTTAATCTTTCTTTCTTGTTGTGTCAAGAAAAAAAACAATGGAAAACAGGATATGCATATGCTACAATATATTGTAGGTTTCATGCTCACCTTCTTTTTGTCAGTAGTATGCAGAGGACGTCACTGGTTTTATTTTTCGTATTTTTTCACTTGATTGTCTCACGTCATCTCCTTCTCACAGTTGGAAGAACAGCGTGTAGCTTCCGCTGCTATGGTTTTTAAGCTGCTCGCTAGGTATTCCATGAAAATAAGTTCGTCTTTCCAATTCCGTTGCTTTGATGTTTCCGCTCATCATCTTTCCAATGTCCTTGCTTGATGGTTGAGTGCAATGTATTCAGATAAAATATGCAATTGTAAATGCTTAATTTCTGTTTAGTTTTCTTTCGCACATTGGGCTCTACCGCAATAGCGTCCTCTTTTGCTTGCATTATAACAAATCGCGGCTTTGTCGGTTTCCGAAACACAGTCTACAGGTCTCACTTTATTGTTTTCTAAGTACACCTTCTCTCTTACTATGAAGATGTTTCTTTACTCCAAGCATGATTGTCTATGCAGATTGAGTTCTGCTCCCTTGTTTCTCGTTTGCGCTGTAAGGACTTGCGAGTTTGTCTCAAGGTGGAAGTAATATCTGCGAGTTTCACCCTCAATAGCTTCTAAGTGTACCCTCTTTGTGTCTACTAATTGACCAGCTCTAAAATCTTCTATGTGCGTATACTTCCTATGATCGATGACTCAACCCATATGTATTACATTAAGATTTCAAAGTTCTTTGTTCGGTTCAAAATGATTGCCTCAAAGATTAAGCCTTGTTGATGGACCGAATAAAAACTTGGTGCTAGAATAATACGATCGGAAAAACTTTCTAGAGAGCATTCATGGAAATTGGATGGATGGTGATGAAAAAGTAAAATCGTAATCTTTGGCCATTATCTCAAAACCGTACATTCTACATGCTTCCTGTTCTCAATATATGCCAAAATACTTTTCGATCTTTGAGTGAAGCTTTCTTTCAATTCATAGAAAGATCATTTGTGCAAGGATGTATAGCATTTGCAGTAGGATGACTCCTATGCTCTTATAGAAGATTTATGACATCCAAGTTATTGATGCTCTTGAACGTCTCAATGCTTTGGAAGTCACACTCATGCACATTTACATACCATATGTCCCTTATGAGTCTTCTATGATTTTTTTTCCCCATAATTAGTGATTGGTTTATTCCTCGTAATTAATCAAGGTGATCCCTCTTCATAGTTCCTTTTCTAAATTTTTCAAACAATTGGTGAAGCCGATGTGAAAGGAAAGGTTGAAGTAATTAAATGGTGGAGGTGGTTCCTCAATTTGTGTAGAAAGAAGCTACACCTCAAGAATGGCGGGAAGCAGTGTTCCAATATCCAAAACGTTTCATCACGTAGGCTGATTCGATGGCCACACTGTCACATTTTACCTCAAAGAATATGAAGAACATGATAAATTATTCCATGCTAACCATCATGCCATGATAGAAAGTAAGGCAATTAAGCACTTTCTCATAATGTGGGATCACGAATCTAGTGCTTCAACCACTAAGAATAAGCACAAGACCTCGAAGAAGATGACTCAATTTTGTTTAAAATAGTTTGCATGTGATAACTTGATGACATTAAGAAACATGCACTCTTAATGTGATTTCATTGAAACAAACATATATCAATCCCAAAGGCCCTATATTTATTTGAAATTTGATTCAAGGAATTCACTTTGTTTGGTAAAAAGCTATTGGTTCTTTAGAAATGTTTCTTATTTTCTTCACAATGTAGATCAAAATCACATAATTATTTATATCCTATGTATATGATGTGGGTTCTAAAGTGTTTGTAACTGAAGGATTGGATCATTCTAGTTGAGTAATTAATAACTATACAAGCACAAAACACTACATTCACAAATTTTTTATCAACAATGCTTGAAGAGGAGAAGGACTTGGTGATCACACATTGAAAAATCTACTAGGATGCATCATGTGTTGATGATAGCTTCTTAGAAATGTTCAAAAAAAAATAAAAAAATTAATTGTGACGTGCAATACAGTGTAAAGTTAATTGCAATGCTCATTTCCAAAAATCATGATGTTTCACAAGTCCAGGATAACGTGATGCATATAGATTTGCATCCTGATGCATGCTTTAAGAAGAAAAGACTCAAAGATGCAGCTTCTTAATGATACCATAGCTTTCCAACTCTTAAATTGTATCTTATATGAGACCCAAAACTTGTACATTGATTGATAGGAATGCTTCCATCACTAGGTTGGCTAACCAAATGGAGAAATACTTTGCTATGAATCATGAATATACTCTAAATCAAGTAAAATCTTGGTAGCCTATTCACACATTCAGGAATCGTGACAAGATGAAGGATGGATTTAAATCATGAAGAAAATCATCATCCTTCTTTAAGCCATAAAAAAGAACAAAAGATACAAATTTCAAGCCCCCACTTTCACTAACATTTTATTCTCTGAGTGAAGAATGTACTTCATGTGATCCCCCACTTTCACTAACATTTTATTCTCTGAGTGAAGAATGTACTAGTATCATTGATAACATAAATAAAGTTATATATGCAACAATCAATGCTGATTATATAGATATAGTGTTTGTGGCGTATTTTTTAATATACAAAGTCATGAAACCTTGCCAAGTGATCCAGATAAGGATACTCCTTTTATATAAGAAAATACTAATATGCCCATTGAGGAAGAGTAAACTGTTACTCATATGGAAGTTATATGTCATAAAGATGATGCTTTGGTATATGAAAATGAGGCTATATTTGTAGAGGCTGAACGTATTATATCTATGGAAGATACTTTGCATGTACATGAAGAGGATCTATATCAAAATGCTCTAAGTTCTTTGAAGTGGATGCCCAAATATGGATGATATGTCATATATAGTTATCAAAACTATCAATACATGCAAGTATGATAGAGTGGATAAATGAATGGTTGATGTGATACAAGAAAGAGGTACTATAGGCTTACTTATCATGTGGCTTCAATCAAATATCTATATAGGAAGATTCACAATGAAATGGACAACAAAAATTACCAAGTGACTAATTCGTACACATAATTTCTTCAAGAATGCCATGCTAATGGATGCCATAAAACAACGATTGCTATTCGTCCATGGACTCTTCAAATTTTTAAATTCTTGAGGATGTTGATGTAAGAAATAATAGCATAATGGAATACAATAGTAGTCAGAGTTGATAGAAAGACACAAAAAAAGATAGATGTAGACTGAGAGATAGAGAACTCCAATTGTCGAAATTCCATTATGAGTAATGCACATAAAATGATGGTGCTCTCCACCCATGCACTCCCAATGTGGAGTATAGATGATGATCTAGACAAAATCTAGATGAAGGTCTTACTAGTGTAGAATGCTTTGTAAAGCTCAACATCGGCCATGCTTATAAAGATTTTAGAAGGAAAGTCCATATTGATAAAGGTAGTTGGCAGATAGAGAATAGTCCAAAACATATAGAGTTCCAAAATATCTCTAAAATCTGAAGTTTTACCATCTCGGCCCTATAGGCCAAGGTGATAAGCCCCTCGAATCATGTAGAAGGGACAAATCCCCATCTACACTCCCCCCATTGAGGTTCTATGGGGAAATTGTGTGGAGCCACAAGGCCTTTATTTTTGGCTTGAATGGTGACCAATGACCTAGAAGTTTATGCCCTATCTAACCTATTGGCTAGGCTCACAAACATCATCTATTACCATCAATATTGATACATAGAACTCATTTAACTTGGAAGTTAGGGTTCCATAAATGTATTGGCTCTTATAATGGCTTCTCCTCATAATGTGGCCTTACATCCTAGAGCACCATGGATCATTTGTAGTCACTTGAGGGTGGATTATTGAGCATATCAAACACCCCCCTCAATGTCCACCCTGTGGTGAACCACCTCCTTGGTCTGATGCCAAGCTTTGGAAAGTGTCGATGAAGTTGTTGTCTCCCAAGAACCTTGGTGAAGATATCTGCTCCATTTTTATCAATTGGGCTATAGCTTTTCTCCATGACCCCATCTGCAATCAACTCACGCAATAGACATACTGAATTTCTACCTTGGTGAAGGTATCTCATCCACTTTCATCATTTGGCATCCATCTTCAGAAAGAATACAATAATCAGTGGTTCCTTTCACATGCCTCATTATCCGCATGCTTGCCTTGTAGTGATTTGGCCAATGTCTATTAGAGAACCTCCTTCCTACTCGAACACCATAAGAGATATCTAGTACGCTGGTGCACAAGTAGATGACACTTCTAACTAATTTCCTCTATGTTCTAATATCCCCTAGAGCTGAAGTATATTCCATAGATAATTTTTTGTGTTGACCTCCATGGTTGTAAAAATTCCCTTGCAATCAATGTCGAATGTCTTCGAAATCTGTCTTGCATACTTTTGTTGAGAGATGAAAATCTTTCACAAAGTCGTCGACATAGAGTACAAGCTTATTTGTCTTCCCTCCTCTCTATAGAACATACAAGTTTAGCATCAGAAGCACATAAAATTCTACGGGATGCCAATGGTTCAAGAGCCGATTGAATGAAATCCCTTGATGAGATCTCAACACGCTGTTTTATGTTTTGTGTTGAGATCTCAGCACACTATTTTATGTTGAGTCCCTCGATCGAAAACTATAGGAAGTCGGGCCATAAGCTTCCAAAGCACGTCCTAATGTTGAAATGACCTCATTTCAACTATAAAGGGAGGAATTCAACCCCACTACCTCCATTTTCGAAGAATAGTACAAAAGTTTGGACTGTCTGCTTTTGTCACTTCTACACTCCTAATAAGCAAAAACTCTCTCTAAAGTGCCCACATATCAGTTGTGCCAAGTGGCTTCGTGAGTAACAGTAGTTTCTTTTTTTTTTTTGAAAAAGCAAGTAAATATAAATTAACAGGGAAAGCTACATAAGTGCAGGGGGCAGGAGCACCTGAGACCCAGTAATTTACAATGATGCCAACATGGTAAATCTGGGATGAGAATACACTTGGCACAACAGAGCCTTCCATCTCGTAAATTTGTGAACAACCAATATACAGTGTAATTCCTAGGGGGACAACGAGGTCTTGGTGATACCCTTGATACAATTAATAGAAACTCTTCTAAGAGTATAGTGAAGGGATATGAGGAAATTTTTTCTCACTTGACCAAAAACCTTATTATTCCTACTTAGCCAAATGGCCCATGGGATGTGGCCTCTCCATGTGTTCCACAGGAGGAGATCCATATTTTTGCAGCATCCAATCAAGGCATCCAATTTCTGAAGCTTAGGAGCACTAGTTCTTTGAAGAAAGTTATTCACCGATTCCCATAAGGGCTTAGCATGATCACAATAAATAAAGAGGTGACTAACATCCTCCATCGTGCCATAAAATGCACATTTACCACCATCAATAAATATTTTCCTGATTGTGGGGCCCACCCACAGCTCCTTGATGGAGGATCAACCACTAGAGAAAAGACTACTTGCTGCTGTCAGGGTAAGCCCACAGAGATTTAAACCTATAAGTCCACTGAGCTGGGTTCCAATTCAAGTTCCATTTCCGGTTCAAATTATGAGTGATGCGAACCATCAAACCTTTACTCTTTTTGAAGTTTTTGTAGATGAGTTCAGACACATCAAATAGTTTGATCTCCTTCCAGTTGCATCGGTTCAGTTGATCAGCCATCAAATTCTTATGGACCAACAACACCTGTATGCAAGCAACAGATGTATTAGTTCCATTGATCAGGACATGGTCAGATATTACCCTCCCATTCAGCATAAATTCTCTCCAGGATTTGAAGCATGAAAGCCTGTGACACTTGTGCTCTTTAATAGAAATGTTCCTATTGTTCCAATGAGCCAACCATCCAAGCCAGGGGGATTCTTGCAAGTAAAAGTCAGCCAGAGAACTCAAACTCTCAGGAGGAATGAATAAATCTTTAGCTTTGAACCAATCAGTCCAAAACCTGCAAACCAGAGGACTCCCCACAGGGGAAATGGTGTGGGGGCAAGAAATAACATCCCACAGGTTTACATTATGCCAAGATCTATAATTAGAAACATAAAATTTATGAACATTCCTGTGGATAAGAGTAGACCATATCTCAGTGCTTCCAATGCTTCTGAAGATCCACTTAGCAGCCAGATTGTCAGCCATCTTTAAAGGGCACCTGATACCCAACCCCCCTTTTTCTTTAGGGAGACAACAAATATCCCAAGAAACTTTAGGAATTCTCTTACTATTAGCAAATCCCCCCCATAAAAACCTTTTAGCCAATGAAATAACCTGGCCCTACTGCTTTTTGAAAGGAGTCTAGCAGGAAAGAAAATGGAAAAGTTTAGGCAACAAGAAGTGGTTGAGAATAAAGGTTCTATGGGGCAGGGAGCTATTAGCATCTATCAAATCACGATTAACTTTTATCATCTCAAAACTATTTTGCCGTCGGATGTTCATCGACATTCGACTTGAGCACACACAGAGAATCACATATAGTTCTCCGCCCAATCGCCGAGCTCACGTAATCTTCTTAAAGTCTCATGTAAGAGACTCCTCATACTCTACTACTACTATATGGTGTGTATTTCTATGTCATGCCATGTGGCATCCTACTCAAAGGAGATTCACATCAAATAGAAGTATCATGTGACATTTCCTTCCCCTTAAAAACATTTTCGTCCTTGAAAATGTAAATGAAATGTCCGTAATAGTAGAAGAAATTACTCGGACTCCCCTGGACCCCATGTATTCTATGTACATGGTTTTCTCTATGTGTTTTTTCCCCATATCCTTCCCCTTAAGAAGTCTCATATGAGATCATCTCAAAGGTGGGAAACCGTCTGAGTGGTGCCTACTATCTCCCATGTACTCTCCACTTCCACTCCCATGACATACTACATCATCCAAATGACCTAAGTCCATATGATGTATCCTCTATGGAGTAATAATATGAAAAGAAAGTGTAAAGTGCGAAACTTATAAGTTCGACCGTACTATAATGGAGATAATAAACCATAGAATCCTCTGGAGTATAGAACAAAGTCCCATAACTAGTGACTCTAAACCCATCTAAGACTAAATGATAGATTTCCCTCATACCACTCTAGGTCTCTCTAACCTTGAGTGTACTCACAAGTAATAGTTTTATCTAAATTACCTTGTGAACTTTGCAAATCCATCATCTAGCTCACGGTAGTAAAATGCAATCTCTACATTTCACCAACCCAAAAGTCTGTGGTTTGTTATCCTTTACTATTGGACTAAGTTCTATTGGAAGAGCATCTATTGGCACTAGTGCAAACTCTAAAATATTCCCTTCCTTGTAGTTGCCATATGAACGCAAAAAGCATTCCCTTTGAGATTCAGATAATCCCTAAGTACCCATCCTCCTAACTGATGTTTACTCATCATACTCATGATGTAACACCAACTAAGAGTTTGGTACCCTAATAGGTTAGATATCTCCCTATCTCCTAGAAGCCCTAAAGAGAGAAGTCATAACTCTACTCCCAGTCTAACTAATGTCAATAACTAGATCATCTCATCTAGTCAAAAACCATCACTGAAAATAGCATAACTGCTTCTCTATAAATTCTACAAGTGAGATTCAATCTAACCATCATGATTAACTGATCTCCCTCTTGTCTTTGATAGAAGAGTGCCACTTCTATCTAGACAACCCAAAAGTGAGAAAGTGAAACTCTCTCTCTCTCTCTATTAAATCCCTTCTAAGGAAAATAGCTCTAGTAGTGGAACCTATTCCACTCTCCCTTTCCCTTTGAAAGAGATTCTGTTGGATCCATTTACTCTACTCATACATAACTGAGAACATGCACATAAGTTCTCCATAGTTTTCCCTTCCAAAATACTAGAGAATCCAACTCCCATATGAAGGAAAATTACAGTGAAAAGTAGAGGAAATGAATTCCTTCTAAAATATAAACTAAGAGATGTTTCCCAAACACCTCTTCTATCTAAAGGAAAACATACTCAATTCTTCTCCTATGAAGAAATCATATTTTCCTTTCCTTTTTTCTCTTTTAAAGAATAGGAGCTAAAGTGAGATCTCTCATGGATCTCTGAGCTGATTCCTACTTTCTCCTTTCCTTAAAAGAGAAACTCATGAATTTATTTAGCCCTCTCTTCGATAACTAATGCATACTCCCTCATTACACAGATTCTTATGAAGATGGAGAACAGATCTCCCGTAACTAATGAAGGTGTATGTAGTGAAGAGTGGAGGAAATAAATTCCTTATAAGGGTCAAAGCCCTCTACTAAAATGGTCAGCAATGATATGACATGATACCATAAACACATGTGTATCCATACTAAAAAGTTATCTCTGCCAACCGTACTCTATACATGGATCTATACGATCTAATCAAACTGATGGATTTATCCTTCCTGAAAAACTCAAAAATGAGTATGTGATACCAATGGTGATAAAATCACTTATCACATTCTCTACTAGAAGAATAACTGTTCCCTATACTGTGAAGGATAACTCCCAATCCTAGTAGGAGATGTCTACTAAGAGCTCTCCTCTGATCTAGTGAGACATGACGCCATGAATGAGAAGTCCTTTTCTCCCTAGCCATAGAAGAAGAGTGCTCAAAGGGAAGTCGTTTCCACCGTCCCATACCAGTGGAAGCTTCTTCCAATTCATGTTGTCATACCTACACTAAACCGAATATATATTCCATACATATGTAATGGAATATGCAGGTGGACTCTAATGAATCCCATATCCTAAAATCATATCAGTGGACTCAAATGAGTCCCATGTTCTCGAACTAGTAAGTTTGGTTCTAGTGAATATGTGACAATGGATATCCCTTTCTATTCCAAACCAACTTGTTCCTAGGTACCGAAACTAAGTGTAAGTACCTCTCTGTAGATCTCGATATACATATATGTATTGGGTACCCCAACTATTCCTGATTAAGGGATCTATGCTCTATACCATAGAGCTAGTGCCATGCCTATGGCCTTCCTAACCATCACTCGAATCATATAGCACTCGCCGATGTTGTGTCATGAAACCCATCTCTGTGATCCCATCTAATTGGTTTCCTTAGTAGTGTAGCAGAAATGCTTCACTACTTGCTCAAGTGAGGTGTATCAGTGAAACAAGTCACTCTTTGGGTATTCATCATGATACCCCATAGTCTCCTAATCATCATGTGAGACTCTTTTCAAGATAAATCAATCTTCACTACTCTGGAGATTATCATAAACATATCTTCCGTGCATCTATGCAACATCCTATAAGCTATAGGATTGCTTGTGCACATTACTAATGGTGAAGGTGTAGCTCCTTCCCTTAGCAATCCTATGGTCTAAATCCATAAGGATTATATGTAGGGATCCTATTACTACTGAAGTTGCCTTAAGTATAATACTGTGATGGTACTAAGTCCATCAAATTCATGCTTAGAAGCATGCCTACATCTTATTGATGTTTGCAGAAAAGGCATGTTACCATGCCATAACATTCTTACCTAAAGGTAAGTGCGTATATAACGCCATGAGAGGGGAAAATTTTTGACAGCATTTCCCCAGGAAATGGAATCCCAAAAAAAATTATAACCAATAGCTCAATGCCACATAGGCCACCCAATAACATAGGGCATGACAGGCCCATGGCATGCACGCCATAAACTTATATATGGACTCCATAACCTGCAAAACATAAAAACAAATGGTAGCAATCATTCTCTGTGTTGCCTAGCCATTATGCAATCCTCTTTCCTGCAAACAATCAAAAAGTATACTTCTCGCCCGTCGATCCATACCTTTATGAATTTAAACAATGATCAACATTTGATGTACGCAATCCAATCTATGAATGTACATACAGAACATGCCATAACATAAAGTAAAATGACTGAAGCATAAAGCATACATCCCTGAGTAGTTTGGTTTTGGAATTGCATGCATCCAATCGTTCTCGACAAGCTTCGAGACCTCTGCACCTTCCTCCCCAGGTCCTAACATAAACTTTGAAGTGTCCAAAAACATTGGAGCACTCTCCAAAACATAAAGCATGGTCAGGTGATTACAAAAATAATGCAAATTTAGTCGAAAATGCATTAGTAATCCTTCTTTAGACCTACAAAAAGCACTTTAGGACCTGTAAATGTTCATAAACGGAAATATATAGCATGTGCAAAGGAATCAAAGTGAAATTACTCAAATCGCCTTCCTGGTTTGTAAAATATGGCTCCCGGAAGGTAATCGCCAAAAACCGTTCAGACATTTCAGAGCTGTACAGACCTGCAAAAATACTTATTTTCCAAAATTTCTTCAGTAGACCTTGTGCTCTTCGGAACGAGCCATAGCACGTCCAATTTGGAGTTTTCTAGCCCAAGATATGGCCATTCCAAGCAGGACATGCCAAACTAGTGGACTATTGGAGGGGCTGGAAAAAGTGTAAAAATGTGATTTTTGGGATGCCCAAAAGCATTCTTCCATCATGCAAATCCTAAAATTCTCTCCATAACCTCAGAGAGTGGTATATGAAGATGCTTGGGCCTATCTTCAACTTTCCAAATCCTCCCTTCGTGCATGCTAATTCGCTCCCCAAAAGAGGCTTAAACCAAAGTTTTTACTATCATGTAAAAACTTAAATGGGAGCTCTTAGCAAGCTTCTAATCCACTCTAAATGTGGATTTCTCTTGGATTTTATCCAATAATCCATGGGAATTCTCTTAAATGATCTTTATTCTTACTCCTAGAAGTGGAGTTTGGTAAAAGTTAACATCTAAATTTTTTCCAAAAAGTGCGGGAAGCGGATCTTTGAGGAAGTAAAATTCCTCCTTAACTTATCATTTTGATGAATCTAATGATTCGCCTAAGACTTCCATACACAGTACTCTCAGTACATATACTTTTTCCCATCCATGTATAGCTATCGCACCTCTTTTTCCCTCTTTCAAAATGGGAATTTCTTAGATTCAGGTGCTGAAATTTTTTCTCAAACTGTGATGGAAGGGGGTTTTGTGGAGCTCCAAACTCCCATCATACTGAGGTATATTTTGGATTTCTTAATCTTATATGGAATTCAATACACTAGGCTATGTATGTACATGATTTTTCCTACTAAACTATGAAAAATCCCACTTCATATTCCCTTCCCAAAGTGGCTATTTATCCAAAATAGCCCCTGAAATTTTATGAAAATCATGAAAGTACGCTATTTTGAAGGCATCTAAAGCTTATTCTTTCTTGTATTTTGAGGGGTATCTTAACTTAAGATGAGACTATATATGTCATACTCTCCGTACCTGTAGTTTTCCCTCAAAAAATCTTTACCCAAAGGCCTTCCTTTCTTTTGCCTAAAATGGAGTATTACTAAAAATTAACTCCTTGGAATTTCAAAAAATAAGTTAAATTTTACATATACCTGGAATGGAGTTCTCCGTATCCTTCCTTGAATCATACCTCAATAGCCTTGGAGACATGGATTGGCAGAGATGAGAAGCTCCTTCCAAATAATCTCATGACACGGTTGTTCTTTTTTCTCTCATGTATCAAAATGGATAAGAACGACAGGCATTTAACTATGCCTCTCCCATATCGGTTGAGGATACTCTCCTCCATCTCAATCTTTCCTCGTGCTTCAAGGAGTGCTAATAAACTGGAATTTGCTTTGAATATATATTTGTGTAGAGAATGAATTCATGAACTTCGATGGGCGCCTTGGATAGGTAGAGCGCCTCCAATCTTGATGGCGAGGGTTCAATCCCTCTGCCCCGCAACACCGATTGCGTTTGATGCCCATGCTCTGATACCACTATCAAATCGCGATTGACTTTTATCATCTCAGAACTGTTTTGCCGTCGGACGTTCATGGACATTCGACTTGAGCACACATAGAGAATCACGTATAGTTCGTCGCTCAAACGCCGAGCTCATGTACTCTTCTCAAAGTCTCATGTAAGAGACTCCTCATACTCTACTACTAGTATATGGTGTGTATTTCTATGTCATGCCATGTTGCATCCTACTCAAAGGAGATTCACACCAAATAGAAGTATCATGTGACAGCATCATACTAGAGAGCCATGCCCTTTTTAAATTTGTCATACACCCAATCCCACCTCTGAGCAAAAGAGACATTAAACCCCATGGGGATCCCAAGAAGTCTCAAGACCTCACCCTCTTTAATCAAACTGCAGACAAGTCTAGTAATGAGGTCAGGGATGACATTGTTAGCAGATTTAAAACCTGTTTTGCTGTGGTTAAGTGTAGAGCCACTAGCTAAACAAAAGATATCCAGACACTCCAGAAACTTGGACAGGGAGTTGGTTTCAGCTTTCAAAATTACATTGGTATCATCTACAAACATCTGAAGGCGGAGAGGGGAGGGGGAGTTAGGAATATTAATACCTTCAATATTACTAGCAGAAATAGCATCCTTAACAAGCCAACCCAAAGCGTGAGTGGCTATGGAAAATAACAGGGGAGCAAGAGGACAACCTTGTCTTATGGACCTAGCCAACTTGAAGGGTTCAGACATGTGACCATTAACAACAACTCTAGAGAAAGAATTTCCAAAAAGAGTACTCACAAACTTAATAAATCTCCTTCCCAAACCTAAGTCTTGAAGAGACTGCAAGATGAAGTCCCACTCAATCCTATCATAAGCTTTATCAAAATCAATTTTAAAGAAGTAGAAGTCTTGACTAGAGTCTGTAGCAAAGTCCATACCTTCCAAGAGGGAGATGATAGCATCCAGGATGAATCTACCCTTGATAAAACCTTTTTGCTCAGGAAGAATGAGATGAGTCATCATGGGGCTAAGTCTCCTAGCCAGAGCTGAGGCAAAAATTTTGTATAAAGTGTTTAAACCGGTTATGGGCCTCCAGTTGTTAAGGTCATCTTTAGGACCTCTCTTATGAATAATCCTAATAACCCTAGTGTTAATGGTGCAAGGGAGAAACCCTTTACTAGAAACCTCTTCCCAGATCAAGAGAATGTAAGGAGTGAGAAAATCCCTTAAAATGATGAAGAATTCATTAGGCAAGCCATCCAAACCTGGAGACTTACATGGTTTCAATTTATTGATGGTTTCTTTGATCTCACCGACAGTGAGGGGAAGGTCTAGAATGGGAACCAGGCTCTCAGGAATCAATTTTTTCCTTTTCATGGAAATAGTGGCTCTGGCCCTGTGGATGTCCTCCCCCCACTTGGGAGACACAGAGAAAACATCCATAAAGAAGCACGTGGCCTCCTGTAAGGTCTCCTCAATATTGGTAGTGTAACCTCCTTCCTTTTTCTTTATAAGAGGGACAAAGTCCCTAATTTTCCTTTTCTTGATGAGAGAAAACATATGCTTATTGTTCCAATCCATGTTCTCACTCCGAAATTGTCTTGAAACAGCAAGAGAGTTCCTAGCTTCAAGATATCTCTCCTTACACAACCTCAAAGTGCAATCAATATACTCTTGAGAGTTAACATCAAGGGAGTTCAACTTGTTCATAATCGAGTTCCTCCTCTGAGCCCTTAACTCCAAGGCATGCTTCCTATGCATGGTGAAGAGCTTTTGGATATCAATAATAGCATGATTCCAAGCAACAGTAGGGGAACTAGCAGAATCAAAGTGAGAGGAAATAATTTCCTTGGTGCAAGAGAGGATACTAGGCATTTTAAGCAGGCTGTAATCAATGTGGGGCCAACCGGACCTGTACTCAGGATTTCCTTTCTTAAAGGACATGCATAAAGGTTTGTGATCCGAAACAAGAAGGGAATGGTCGATTTTACTGCTGATATCCCAAAACCCATGAATGATATCGGTGCTAGCATAACACATGTCTAGTCTAGCCGACCTAAAATTATTGCCAACTTGCTTATTAGACTAGGAGAACCCCGAGTTAACCGAAATGTCAGAGAGTCATGCTGATTACATAAATTAAACCAAGACTTCTTTTCAGTTCCAAAAATACAATTTCCTTTTCTTTCCCATCTATCTTGAATATTAATGACCATATTATAATGACCAACAAGGATGACAGACCGAAAATTCTACACAACTCATCCCAACAGGTTTTTCTTTGAGAGCAAAGATTAGAAGCATAGATTGAAACAATAGTGCAATTAAAAGGAGCACCCAACTTGACAGCACACCACTAGTGGGAGCTACTATAAGAAGCATCCAGAACAGAATTGATAATATTATTAGACAGCCCAATCACGGCACCACCTTTACCACTAAGATGGTTGGTGTGGTACCAAGTGAAGTTAGAAGCCACAATGTTGAGGTGCCTTAAGAGAGAAACACCCCCGATCTTGACTTCCTGCAAACAAAGAATATCAGGAAGCTTGGGCAGAAGTTTAAGCCAGTAATTTAACATTTTGGGCCTAACTACATCAGTCAGCCCTTTTGCTTTTAAGGAAAGAATATTCAAGTCAAACATGATCACAACAAAAATTATTTACAACTATTCTTAGTCGGTTTAGGAGCTTAAGTGGACAACCTAACATTATCTTGCCTTTTAGGTTTAATGGCTTTAGAGTGGTCATTATAGATCTCTATATCCTGTGACATAGGCACATATTCATAGTGCGTTCCTTCTCCATCCATGCAATTCATTGAGTCCTAGTCCATAGAATCTTGTTCTTGTCGTAAATTCTCTATGATAGGAGGGGGTGTGTCTTTTTACCTGGTGAGAGAATAGGGGGTTACCTTTAATACTGACTGGATCTTCCAAGACCTTATTTCTTCTGCCAACAGTTTTCCAGCTTTTTTGCGGAACCATTATCAACCTCACCTAAATGAGCAGCTTTAGAAACACCTGAAACCAATTTGTTAGGATTGACATTTTCATCCTGTTCCACCACATTAGAAGAGACACTAGGGTTATCTTTATCATCAAAAGGGTTGGAGATGTCCTCTAATAGGATATCATAGAGGTTTTCAGATTTAAAATTTTTTTTCTTGGTTTTGTGCACTTGTTTTTTGCTCGACAAGTTAGGCCGCTACTAGTCATTGGGGGGGGATTCATAATTTATCTTGGTTACTAGGATCTCCAGGATTTTGGAGGAGGGGACAATCACGAATTAGGTGGCCTTGTTTGTAATAGTTATAGCAAGCATTTAGAAGATTATGATACAATATCTTTTGGGTATGAAGTTTTTGCCTGTGGGAGTCTTTAATCACTATTTGGGTCTTGATTTCTTTGGACACATCTACTTCTATTAAGACCTGTGGGTCCCATTTAGTGTTGATAATGCTATTTCTTGATTTTTGCCCCAAGACTCTACCAATCATATTTCCTAAATGTTCAATCCACGGATAAAAATTGATGGGCAGTTCGGGGAATTCAACGCACATAGGGATCTTAGTAGGTTTTGGGCCCTTTGGGTTAAAACCTATATGCCACTTGAAAAAGGAAATGGGAGTATTTCGAATAAGCCATTGAGCTTCGCTGATGACAACAATTTCTTGCTGCTTATTCTTTGTAAAGTAACGGAATGTCTTCAGAGGACAAAAATAGAACAAATGTTGTGCCTCCATTGCAATCTCCAGCTTTACAATTTGCAGACGGAGAGACTTGGCGAATCCTTCATTTCCTGGTTATAGCTGGCCAACGTATATTTTGTCCGTGAATGAGAGTGAGACGTGAAGATTCTAGAATCATTGCTAGTTATCTTTGGCTTTCTCTATCTAACAAATGCATCTTTACAAATGGCCGCTCATTTCCTTTCATGCCCTGAAGTACTGCACGCCAATTTCAAATCGAGTCTTCCTCTCTTAACTTTCGAATCAGGACCACGACGCCGTCTTCCCCCCTTTTTTTTGCCGATGAAAAAACATTCTTGAAGAGGAGCAACACATTCGAAACTCGTTCAAAGACTTTGAAGCAGGGTATCATTGGTGACGCGATAGATCGGATTTCTCCTCGTGTACTTCTTTTTATTAATAGGTATCATTGGTGACGCGATTGATCGGATTTCTCCTCGTGTACTTCTTTTTATTTAATTTTGTTTTTTGAAAAGAAGTTCGATCATTTGAGATCTTCTGTTTCGCTTTATGTTGAACTAATTTGAAAGCACAATGAAAAGCAGCCATAGAACTCATGGACCCTCCATCCCCCCTCCCCCAGAATCTCTCTTGAAGTTAGATGCCTAGCAACCGCTGCCATATAGACCACATATTGGTTCCAGATGAGACCAGATAATTGATATTTGAAATGGGTAACGCAAGTGCCAAAGGTTGAATAGTCCCTCGAAGGAGCTAGTTTTGACATCTCACTATCCATATGATGAGGCATATGATGAGGGAGTATGGTCGCAGCCCATAGGGGTTGAATCCATGCCCGCAACCTTGAGAGGCGAAAAGTCCAACCAGTTTACCTACTGCATGTGGACACTATACTTGAGGTTGTGTATTGAGCTTCGAGCCACCCTTAATTTGACAAACAATCCTCCCAGGTGCATTTGGTCAGCCCAAACTGATAGAGCTTTGACCTTGGACATGCATGTACTAAAAGCTTCTTTAACATTGACACGCGGATAAAATTGGAAAACAGGATAGGCCTATACTACAATATGTTGTAAGTTTCATGCACTGTATGCTTACCTTCTTTTTGTCAGTATGCAGAGAACGTCACTGTTTTTATTTCTCGTATTTTTTCGCTTAATTGTCTCTATATTTCTTCACAACTTACCATGCAAAGTAATGGAGCGTATTCGGTCTTGCCCTTTAGAATTTGTAGACGGAGACACTTTAGCCAACGTACTTTGTGAGCGAATGAGAGTGAGACGTGAGAACAATCCAAGATAGAATGCCATATATGTCGACAATGCAGAGAATGTACATGTAACCATTGTCCCGTATGTTGATGATATACTGCTCATTCATCCTAATGAGAAGCATGTTGTTGAATTTAAGGTTGATTTCTATGCCTCTTTTGATAAGCCAGATTTGAAGCTATTTGTATCTGTTGGTGCAAATGAGTCCAAGCTTACATTCTTGGACAATTAACATTTATTTCATATAGTCACTTGTGAAAAATAATTTACTTTTATCCTCGTAAAAGTGCATATGATAAACCCACTACTCTCATGTGGAGTTAGGAGGAGTCAAATCTAGAACTACTTGGTAGTTGATTGATGAGAAAGTAATTCCTAAAGTTTAGGATTCACGTTATGGTAAGAGCTTGAATTTGAGTTCCAAAAGTTGGCTCCAACTCTAAGCTATAAAAAAGAATCAAAATCTCGCAAGAAATAGAGCCCGATTTGGAGATCATTTAAGAGGGTTTTTTTCTGATTAAATGAGCTCATTCTATAGCTCCATCACTACCCTTACATTGTGCAATTATACATTGCCAATCTCATTGTAATTCTATGTGATTTAATACATATACATTGATTACATCTCTACTTTACTTCTTTGCTAAGTTCATCTTAGAACAGTGATCATAGTTGGTTCTCAGTGCATAGTTGATCATTTCATGTGATTTAACATCATACAGATTCAGCATACTGTCTATTTCATAGCTAGGAAGTCTCATTGTCATCGCTTTACTCAATCTTGATACATTTTCACATCTTTGCTCACTGGTCTGCACACTATAGTAGCCCAAAATTATCAGGAAAGTCCTTTGATTTTCTAAACATAATTCTCATAGTACACTTGATCATTTCAAGTGAAATAGCTTGTGATTGGTATCTATCTAAGTCAATTAGATACCCTCAAAAGGAATTTGATCAATTGCTAGCGGGTTGAGAGCACTATTCATTTTATTGAACATGTGTAGAGGCCAAAATAGCAAGTCTTAGCTCATAGTTGAATTTTCTACTCATCTGTTTTGATCCATCAATTAGAGGATCATGCTCCAAAGATCTTAAGTGATTATTGGGAAGCTCAAAGGGTCTACTTTACTCTCCGCAATTTGTTCTTGATTGGTGTGAAGTTGGATTTTGCAGCACCACTTCATCTCTCGAATCTATCCACCATCTCCTTCAACAACATCATTATTTGGTCATTTAAAATCATGCAAATTGATGGGGTGTAGATTTATGTCAAATAGAATACATTGACACATTATTGTAGTGTTTTGATTTTGATAATTGCAAACCTATTGCCACTTCCATGGAGACGGATTTAGACTTGAGTCTTACTGATTTTGGAGATGAACTTGATGTTGTTATCTTATTGCTCACTTGGTGTGATATTCAGTTGGATGTCTTAGATATGAGCAAGTATATGGATTGCCCGGGTGTCAGACATTGTCAAGTGGTGCACTTTTAAACATCTCAATGGATTTGTTCTTCTATTTTTTGTCTTGTCTATCTACGCAATAAATGACATAAATAAACAAAGCGTATACTCTCATGATGGAGAAAATCATATGAAATTAAGTCTTAAAGCAAACGGATTATTTATGCCTCGATAGGAATTTCAGTTAATGCAAACTGTGGACTATGTGAAACAACAAAGCGTGAAGTGTTGTGATCGGAGCTTCTTATAAATGCCTGAACAGAGAGTTGAACTAATGCTGCTTTGTCTAACGGTCCAACGAGGGAGATTTTTGTCTACTCATCCCACATATTCTACACAGACGAATTCGTGCGGTTTCGTTTTCTGCATGAGAGAGTTTCAACAGTTCTAATGATTCTTGCGACTCATCAGCATATAACACCGGAAGATATCCTTGTTAGGCTTACGTCCTCATAGAAATTTGATTTTTTTTTTCTTCTTGTGAGACAACTTTGGCTCATCAATGACCACCTACTCGAAAAGTCGCAAGTTAAATCATTAGATAGAGCAATAGATTAAAGAAGAAAAAAACAAAAACAACAACATGTTCGCTGTATGTGCAGCGATTCCCATTGTCGTCCACCTGTCGGGGCGGCGCTCTGATAGTGTAAGAAAGCTAAGAAAGCAAGAAGAATATTGGTTCATGGAAGCTTTTTCTTTGCTTTTCGACACGCTCCGCTACTTTTGCTAGAGGGCTCTTTTGACTCTTCATCCGAGGCTAATTAGGCTGCCAGGAGTTAGCGTTAAACAATACTACTCATGTAAATTCTCTCTCCCTCTCAGTGTTGTAGAAATTCATTAAGGTGCCAGGATACAAAAATCATAAAGCTCGTTGCCTCTTGTTTTCCCGTTCGAAAATGAAGGTGAAACTTAGAATTTCCGATTTGTTTCAAAGTACGACGGGAATTTTCTACAGATGGTTGAATGAAATGGTGGGGAGGCTCGCACAATCCATGTATGTATCTCCTAAACGACTTCTCCCATCATTTAAATCAGTTTTTTTGCGTTTGGATTTGTAGTAGAAGCCTGAACTTCGTAGAATCTCTGTGGGAAAACGAAGGCTGCAATTTGAAGCACGTAACTTATGACTACATATTGTCTACCTATCATCATCATGTAACTCAGGAAAGTCATCACGTTTAAAAAAAACATAAGAGAAAATTAACAAAATGAAAAAAGTAGAATTCCTATAAATATGAGAAAATTAACAAAAAAATATGTTAAAAGAACTAAATGAAAATTAATAAAATGAGAAAAGTAGAGATTCTTCTAAAGAAGCAAAACGATCTTCTCACTGGATTAGAAGGAAAGAAAATTCATATCTCTAACTTACTCTATGCCAAATGACGTTTCCCGCCTTAAGTTTACTTTTATAGATTTTCTCGCTAATGATTCTCAAATTGACGCACATATTCAAAATTTCTCTTCTACATTTTAAAGTTCATATATTATACTTTCATGTTGACGGATAAATAAAATGAAAAAAGATCAAATATGAATTCCACAAGAGTTTGCTTGTATAGACTTGCACATACATAGAAGCTAAGGCATGTGGTAGTCTTGACTGTTATTTTCATGGAAAATATCTTCTTAGTCGATCGTCAAAACTTATAAATCACATCTTCGAATGCTTTTTACAGCTTCATGAAAATAAAAAATTAAGATGTTTGTTCGAGAATATCAAATACTCTTCAGCAAAGGATATTCTCTACAGATAATATTACATGTTATTATGCATCCTTATAATTCGTTAAGCCCGTTCTTGTTATGTGGATTTATTCACTGCAGTAGACGAGTGTTTGTTCTATTGTCCTTCCTATGCACATCATCGACATGGGTGTTGGAAGATCCATCAGTGGAAAATAGTGAGTATTTGTGCCAGCAGCCATGTTGGTAGCACGTTTGGTTTCTCATGGGTAGCACAATGGTTGATATGTCAATAGATGCGTTAGTAGATCAATCACTAGTTGCATCACGAGACATGTTGACGGATAAATATAATAAAAGAAAATAAAAAATAATGCCACAAGATATTTCTTGTATAGACTTGGTCATACATACAAACAGTTCAACTGATTCATCTATCGTTAACGTACATTTATACATACATGTACATCATATGGCGCATACATGAATCTCACATCATACTTATAGACTTGGTCACATACACTCAAATACTCACACACATCTACTGTAAACAGTTAGACACTCATACATGGACATTCATGCACACTCAAGAACTCCTTTTCATATATAGTATACAGCTACATGCGAAAGAACGTTTTTGCCACGTATTCAAAAAGTGCAATGACTTTATCATCTCTTTTTATCAGAAAATAGTAGTAGAAGTCAATGAGCGCTTGATGAGTCCCCAATTGGTGGATGATATGGAAGTCAAACTCCTATAACAAGAGGACCCATTGGGCCAATCTTTCCGTGCCCATCTTATATTGTACTAAATACAGCAAAGTAGCATGATGGACATGGTAAATAAACTTCCAACCTAGAAGGTAATGATGAAATTTCTTTATCAAGTCGATAAGGCCCAAGCACTCTCTTTCAATCATGGAATAATGCTTTTCGGCAAAGGCAATCCTAGGACTAGCATAGCAGATTTGGTGGTACCATTTGTTAGTAACTTGTGTAACAACACTACCAATAGCTATGTTTGAGGCATCTACAGAAACATGGAACATCAGTTCCCAGTTCAATGCTTGCAGAATTGGAACTTGGCTTAATAAGACTTTGATATGATCAAAACTTGTCTAGCACTCTTTGATCCACTGAAAGTTTTTTTTGAGAACATTAATTAATTTATTTAAAGGAACAGTAAGGTGTGCCAACCATCGTAAATGGCATCCATGCCACCAGATTTGACCTAGAAAGTGGACTTCCTTGGCTAAGCAAGGAGCGAGCATATCGAGGATGGCTCTAACTTTATCAGGATCGACCTAAATTCCCTTGGCGGAAATGATATGGCTGAGGAGCTTACCATATTGTATGAGAAACACAGATTTCAAGGGGTGTACGCACAATCAATACTCACAACATTGTTTGAAGCACAAACATAATTTTGGGAGATGCATAGCTTTACGGCCAAACATTGAGAAGTCATCTACAAAAACGTGCATGAAAGTGGTCAAGTATGGTGAGAAAATCCCCTACATATAACTTTGGAAAGTGCTAGGATCATTCCTAAGTCCAAATCACATTATGGTACATGCAAAAACTCTCAGGAAGTAATAAAGGCCATTTTTTAAATATCGACTATGGCCATGCACACTTGATTGTAACCACTATAGCCATCTAAGAAAGAATATATTTCGCGACCGACAACATCATCTAGCACACTATTGAGGAAGGATAAAGGAAAAACATCTGGGATAGTGACCTTGTTCAATTTACGATAATCAACACAGATTCATAACTGTTTATTTTTTGGTACTATAACAATCAGTAAAATCCACTCTATACACTCAATGGGAATTATAAACCCCACATGAAGTAATCAATAAATTTCATCCTTGACAAGTTGTGCATAATTGAAATTCATCCTATAACTAGTCTGCCTGATTGGTTTTTAGTGCTAGGTTGGAGAACTATACGGTGTTGGTAGATGTGAGGGTCTAGTCCCTTCATATCTTCATAATCCCAAGCAAATACATCTTGGAATTCTGTTAAGAGCACAAGTACTACCCTCCACTCCTCATTGATTAACAAGGCACTAATCTTAACTAGTCCGGGCCTATCCTTCATGCCTAATTGCAAGTAATCAATTGATCTTTGGCTACATAGTGTTGCTTCTACTTATCTTCAAAATCCTACCAAGCCTAATTAGTATCGACAATGCGGCTAGGGAAGAGATCTCTTGTCTCTAGTACCTTATCAGTCAATGGTGCACAGATCATTGCACAGGTTGAAGGAGACCATTGATCTAGTAGAGGCTGTAATTCAACTACGCTAAGAGATAATAAATCATCATTGGATTTAAAAAGTCATCTTCCTCATCATCTGTCAATCAATCTAGCATGTGAACTAGTTCGGTGATGCGAGGGAGTGCATGAATGTCATGAGATTGCATCGTATCTAAGGGGACCCAATATTCATGATTTTTATATTTTACCACTAACTCTTTCTTAGACCAATCTTGCAAAAGGTTGGCTTGTTTAAGTGAGGGTGAGCTGAGCAAGAGGTTGTAATCATGTGTCTTTTGGTAGATCTAATACGACACAAGTCATTGGGAAGATTACTCCTTGAATGACAATAGGAATATCTTCTACCAGTTCCAACGAATGAACTTGGGACTAATCAGCCATTGAGATGCAAAACCTAATTGGTTCTATATTTGTACAGCCTAGCCTTTGAATAAGAGCATAGATCAACAAATTAACAATGGAAACACCATCAATTAAAAATTTATCTATGCAATGGTTTTTATATCACAGTGTAATAAGTATGACATACATGATCTACTGTTTCAACTTCCGCTTGTAGATTAGCTATGCAAGGATATGTTCGCTCATTCTTTACACTTAAATGCTATTAAAATTGTTCCTTACTTTTGGTACTACTAATAGAAATTGACCAACTTGCAAGGTGATGGGTCATTTTTTCAAGATCGCCCTTGTCTTCAAAACTTGTAGATGTTTTATTACCAGTAGAAAGATTTTCTTTAACTTTCTTGGATGTATTTGATGAATCTGCTGGACTGAAATTTCCATGCAATCTTCCACTCCATGGATTTGAGTTGGAACTGTTGCTTGGTGATGCATTCAGTCCACTCAAAAGTTGAGATTCTGCACTTGAGTTTTCAACATTTTCTTTATCATTTGGTTCAAGCTTAAGTCCAACTTTGACATCTGCATAGAGTCTTGACATTTCATCAAACATCACATCTCTACTTACCTTCACTTGTCCTTTGAGTGGGTTATAAACTTTATATCCCTTTTTCTCAAGGGAGTACTCAATGAAGATACATTTTTTTGCTTTTGAATCAAGCTTTGTCCCCAACTCATCTGGAACATGTACATATGCAATACAACCGAATACTTTCATATGTGATAAGTTTGGATTTTTACTTGTAAACTTCTCTTCAGGTGTAACTTGATATATAGCACCAGTCGGAGTTTTGTTCATGATGTATATAGAAGTATGCATAGCTTTTGCCCAATAACAATGATGCATATTCTTATTAACGATCAAGGCTCTTGCTATTTTTGCAATATGTCTATTTTTGCATTCAGCACCGCCTTTCTGTTGTGGTGTGTACTTGCATGAAAACTGATGACGAATTCCAGGACTTTCAAGAAAGTTTCTAAACTCATTTGAAATTCATTCACCTCCTTCATCAGACCTTAATCTCTAAATATAATTTTTTGTATGTTTTTTCACCATAGCCTGAAAATTCTAGACGTGAGTGAACACCTCACTCTTCTCCTTCATGAAATATACCCATACTTTCCATGTATGCTCATCAATGAAAGTAACATAAAACTTGCAAGTGGCCATAGATGTGGTCTTTACAGGACCTCAAACATATGTATGTACTTTTTCTAGCACATTCTCACTAACATGCTTGTCATGCCGTAATGATGCTCTTGAGTATTTATCAAATTGATATGCTCCACATACCTTTTGCATTTCTGCATCTTTGAAATTTGGTATTTCATCTCCCTTGATTGCATCAATTTCAGCCTCTAGAAGTTTGCATCTCCAATTTGTTTGTGCCAAATCACTATATCTAGAATAACTCCGACACCTTTTGCAAACATGGTTGCATTCATTTTAGGAATTTTCACATTTAAGGTGAACATCCTACCCACTTTGTTTCCTTTGGAAATCAATCCTCCATCTTGTTTTTACTCTTCTACATATAATCCATCACCATTGAACGTGACTTGTAATCCCTAGTCAACCATTTATCTAATAGAAACCAAATTCTTTGTTATATTTGGAACATGCACCACATCGGCAAGATGTTTTACCTTCCCATCCTCCATAGACAACGCTATGTTTCTCGTATGCTCGATAGGGTGCCATGTGTCATCACTTGTTTCAACATATCCAAGAACTGGCAATTTTTGCAAACTACTAAACCATTCCTCATGATTGGTCATGTGATCTAATGCACGTGAATCAGCATACCAGACACTACCATTCAATTTGGAAACATCCATAGACATCGTATTTATCATATGATATTGAACCATGAACAACTTCTCAATTGGATGCATAGTTGTTTTGCTGCCTTTTATTATTTTGATTCTTCAACATCCAATCATGTTTAAAGTGTCTAGTTTACCATAATTCCAATATCCTTTATTGTCATTACTTGGATCATTTCTTTGAAAATTTCTATGGCGTCTTTGGCTCCCCCTACCTCGAAAGTGTCCTCTACCTCGTCCATGATTCTGATCTTGACCTTGGTCTTGGTTAATATGTCCTCTTCAACTTCCAAAATCTCTACATCTACCTCTTCCTCTATCAGAGTAGAATAACTACTCAGAAATAGATTTTCCTTGGGATTTTGGGTCCTCACCAAGATTCTTTTCTTCAATAATCAACATGGACACTTAATCAACAAAATTCAAATTAGTTTCCATGGTCTATACAGAGGTTTTGAACTAATTATATGTAGCTCCTAAACCACAAAGGCACACTTCCACCTTAGCATCATCATCTACATCCATGCCAATAGATGCAAGTGACTCACATATGCTTTTGAGTTTTTTCAAGGTGTAGACACATGCTGACATGCCCTTTTTCTCTACTGTATGCAGCTCATTCTTGAGTTGCAATTTTCATGCCTTTGTATTGGTCTCATACAATGTGACCAAAATATTCAAAGGCTGTTTCGGAGTCTTGGCATCCTCTATGTGCCCAATCATGCTATCTTGTATACTAAAAAATAGCAATTTCATTACCTTTTGTGCTCCTTGATTCCATTCCTCACATGCTCTTAACTGGTTCGTAGTCCAATTCCTCTCTGGTAACTACATAGCATTTTCGTTCTCTCCTTTCATGTATTTCAAGAACCCTTTTGTCATCACAAATATCTCCATTCCGAATCTCCAAGCATGGAAGTTGTTCTTGTCCACCTTATCGCTCATAAGGTGACTCATTTCATTTGCATTTTCCATTTCTACAGCAATTCACAATGCTACAAAAACACTACAAGTAAAACTTCTGATTGAATACTTTGACACTTTGACGTGACAATTCAATCTCAAAAATACATAGTTTTTTTGTATCAAGAGTACACGAAACCGCTTGAAATTCTAGATCTAGAAAATTTTAGTGTTACCAAACAAGACGTAAGTTATAGTTTTGCAAACTCACCTAGTTTTTCTATGGGACCCATGTTTTGGGCTCGAAATGAGTGGTTGTTATATGTTACATATGGTACAAGAGTGATGAAAATCACTCTTGAGAGTTTTTGAAAAGTATTTATAAAACATATTTGTTTGAAAAATAATCCACGTGGCTCCCCACTACTTCGTTGTGATCCGTCTTCACATGCTTCCTTGTCGTCTGTGCCTCTGGCTACTGCCAACACCCCCCTCCCTCTCGCTTCTGTCATCTTCGATAGAACCTTGTTGCGGGGTCTGTCCGATATAATTTTGTAGGAGGTCTTGAGCGAGGGTGTGCTTTGAAATGCGGATACCTCTTGCAAGATCTGCTTCAAGTTTTTCGCAATCGATGGGTTGAGGTTCCTCTGGTGGTGAAAGTCTGTAGTGCGCGGAGTACACTAGTTGTTCACAGGAAAATAATTGGAGTAGGTCTGTGGGCGTGCTGATGAACACCTCTGAATGGTATTCCCAAAAACCGGTAGTGCACATTTCTTTGATGGTCATTTTATAGCACGCCGGTAAATATTTGATGCGGCAATGCCAGACATAACACACTCGGAGCGATGGTGTCGTACTCATATCATATGCTAAATCTTGATTGCCATGCTCGAATCCCGGGGTGTTCACATGTGGTGCCTTGACGCGACGGAAGACTTTGAGTACTATCCATCATGTCAAATATTTTGACAATCATATATGCTGCTACATCATCCATTCATCGTAAGCGGGGGAGCTAGTGGTGAATCGTTGCCATCAGATAGCCTACCATAGGTGTTCCACGGGGTGGTGTGAAATACGGGTAATTGAGCCAGTCGTGGCACTACTTGTGGTTATGTACTTTGATTGCAAAGGCCTTCCAGGAGCAGCGACGTGGCATTGGTCCCCAACATGGGTTATACTTTAAATGGAGTGGTGCCTTGACCCATGTGCTCATCATTTTGGGATATTCCTATAACAAATCCTGGTGCTAAGTTAGTTGAAAGGTTGCTCCTCTCTGCGCTTCCGGTGGCAAGTCTTCAGGCTCAAACTGAGTTGCATGAGAGGGTTTCTTGCCTGTTTCCTTTTCGATGGCTAGCTGATATTTTGCCATTAACATAAAATATGGCTTATATTGTAGCTCATGCCCAGAAATATACCTGCAAGGGGCCAAGTGAGCGAAATAAGGGGATTGTAAAATATGCTCCTCGATCATAGACATTGCGTGTAATTGGGTTTCCACGCTTGCGGAGTGGGTCTTGCCAAGTTCTTCTATAGTCTTCATCCATGCAGGAGTGGGGAGTTCAAAGGTGGTCTGACCTTCGACCATGACGAGTCCGCCTGGGATGGGTTGGGGTTCATATGCTTCTTCAAAAGTGGCCTCCAATGGGATAGTTACTGTTTGTTCATCCGCTGGTAGTTCCGGTGGGGAATCTGGCCTAGGGGGTGCTTGGTATGCTGGTATCTGTGTTTTAAGAGTCAATACCTAGTCCCATAAAGCATTGCATTCCTCTATGATTTCAGGAGATGTGGCCATAAGAGCTGGTGGTGCTTGCTGTACAGGTGCTCTCAATTGTAGTATTTTGTGTTCTTCCTTGAGCTTCTGATATTCCTCATTCATACTGTCATAATCCTCTAGCAGTCTGACATGATCTTTCAATAGTATTTTCATGAATTCGGAGGGGACAACTTTGAAACGCCAGGGACTCAAGGGTTCATTTGGTTCATCAAAAGCATCTTCGAGGTTTTCTCTATTCTGTTACTATAAGAGCTTATTGCCTTCTTTTGCTGCTGCTAAGTGGCATCTTAGTAATCCCATGTTTCTAGTGAGCGTCGCATTGAAATTGGTTTGAGCCCTTAACAAATTATCAATATTAGTGATGGCCTCTTTTGTCTTCTGTTCACTTTCGAGTTCAAGTGTGTGGTAGGCCTGGCATAGCTCTTGGTAGCGTGTGTTAAGGGAGGCATTCTCGATTGATAAAGAATTTAGCTGCGACTATAAGTCGTTCGTGGTTTGCTGCAACGTCTGGTAACTAGTGCCTAGAGATGCAAATTCATCTCTCACTTGGGTCAAACATACGAACATTTGACGAAATGTAGTGTCGATGTGGGTGTGGGTGTCGATGCAAGGGGAAGGGGAAATAGGGATCGGAAAGTGGATGTAGTGGTGACTGTGGAGAAATGTGATGTGCCTAAATGTAGTGATGAAATGGATGAGGTGATTGGTGGTGCAGTGGGTGGTGATATGTCCATGTCACTAGGTGTGGTGTCGAGTGCAGTGATCGTGAATAGTGGAGTGATAGTGGGTGCATGAGTGGGTGTGAATAGAGGATTTACAAAGGTTGTCGAATAATTTACAAATGGGGTTTCTTGTACGGCTTGGTGGAGAGGGGAAAGAGGAAATACAGTGGGTCGGGGAGGTGAAACGGGGGAAAAGGTCAATGGAGGTGGAAATGGGAATAGGGGTCTTGGAGTGGTGGGGAAGGAAGGGATGGTTGGAGGGAGAAACGGACTGGTTGGAAGGGTGAAAGTCCTAGAAGGTAAGCTAGGTTGTTTAGGTGCAGAGAGGGTGAGAGGAATTGAGGCAACACAGGCTTCTGCTACCGCACTATCAAAGGACGTGGATGGTCGAGGGGAGGTAGAGTGTACAAGAGAAGATGGAGGGATGGGAGGTGAAAGAGGGGTAGTTGGTGTGGTGGGTACTTCGACAACAGTAGTGGTATTTACAGTAAAAGTGTGGGCCAGGGAGTCCATGATGATCGTTTCTGCTGCAAAAGATTCATCTGAGATGAGGCGTGCTTCTCGGGCCTGTTGTGATGACTCGACATCCATTGATACACGAATATATTGACCCAGTTTTGATAGCAATCGAATTTGGCATGGGTCAAACTGTGGTAGTGGTTTCCTCTACAAATAGCATAATGCTTCATTAGTGCCTACTGACTTAACCAGTTCTCTAAAACCTTGAATGTACGCTTCTTCGAAACCTCTTGTGGTGAGTACTTGTTCTACAAGCACTTGGCTTTCTTCCTCTGAGAGTTTTTTGCGTGCCCAAACTACTTGCATGGTGCGGTATAACTTCTTGATTGCCAATGTGTAGGCAGCTGCTTCAAATGTCTCATCTTCATAAGTGCTTGTGTCACCCTGAGTGTTAGTGTGTTGTCCCTGTTCATCAGTCTGCACATTCTCTTGCGAGTCATGACTAGCTTGACTGGCTTCATCATCTTCGTCTTCATCATCAGTCTCTATCCTTTTTGCTTCAGAGCTGGAGACTACTTGCCAATGCAGTTGATTAGGGGGTATGGTAGGGTAACTTGGGTGTTCGTACTCCTGAGAGAAAAATTGTCCTTCTGAAAATTGAAATTCGTTTGAAAAAGCATCCGCCATTTCAAAATCGAACGTGGTATTGATTGGTTCAGCTTCCATGTTGGGTATAGGGAAGATAAATTCTTCCGCATTGATGGAGGTGGGAATTTCTGCTGCTGTGGTGGTGGGTTCCTGGACTGTTGTTGCTTGAGAGGTAGCAACACTAGTAGTACCTTCTGTGATGACAAGTCGTGACAATCATATGTGAATGGGTTGTATTGGCACAGAGGGTTCCGTAGGTGACTGTTCTGGAGAGGGTTGAGGTGATGGGGACTCTAGAACTTGTAGGCATGGGATAGATCCTCACATGCGCTTGCCTTCCCTTCCCGTGCTAGCTTTTCTGGCTTTCTTGGTAGTCCCTTTGAATGCTTTCAATTCTTCACTTGTCATTGCACACTCTATAGGCAAGTCATATGCCAAACACATATACACAATTCAAGTGAGAGCGCAACATCCATGGGTGACCTTTTTCCTTTCCCATATTTGTTGCGCTAAGTACAATTGATCAATGATCCAACTTGCAAGATCTACTGTTTGGGGCCCAATACATGCTAAATACAATCCAAACCAAATGCGCTTGTGAGGCATAGTGAAACGATCCTGAGTCAGGAATGCAAAGTGTTGCATACATATGCGTAATGGCTTAGATAGCTCAGGTGTGATGGTAGAGATGTCTTCCCATTTGATAACATCAACACGCTTCATCGGTTCTGGAATCAACCTCTCTCACTCTATCGGCATGTGAGTCCCATCGTCTAACTGTTTCGTGAGGGGTCTGTTTGAAGCTATGAATCAACGAAGAAGTATCATGTCTGACTCCACTTTTAGAGAATTCAATGATGAATGACTTTAACAAGTGATGGATGTCTCTAAATTGCCTCTGTTGCAATGGTTGGAACCAAGTTAAAGCCGTGTTCTTTAACGTTAGTCCAAATGCATTGTAAACATGTCAATCTTCTACTCGTAGCAATTACTTAAATTCTACCACATGGTTATAGGGATCTCCTGTCCCATCAAAATAGTTTTTCATGGACTTTACTAATTGAGTGGGTCTTAGTACCCTGGGGTGTTCACGTGGTCTAGGTAGAGGAAAATCATCTCTACCACCTGGTATTCTTGGTTCCCTTTGTCTTTCCGGTCTAGCAACGTCTATGGTGGTTTTATCTCTCCCTATAGGATGAGTGAAACTTACTTTCGGACTCTCTTTGTTCTTCTCTCTTTGAGTACCATGGGTTGAGGATGTTCCAACACCTTGATGGCTCGTGCTTACATTTGCTCGAGATGGGGGAAATACTAATTCTCCTCTCCATGTGTAGGTATTTCTCGCATGTTTTGGTTCTACAAATACTCGTTCTGAAGTATCATCCAAGTATACAACTTTGCCAAGAGTATCTGGGTCCTTGAATTCATAGATCATGATGAAGCCTACCTCACTAGGTTGTTCCATTCTGTACCTCCAAAATGCTTCATCACAATTCTTATTTAAGAACAATTCTATGCTTCTATTATCTTGAGGGATCCAATCTAGGAGTAGAACTCTTGTCAATACAGATTTCCCTCTAGGTGTCCTAGGTTCATCTCCTAGTGGTTCTTTTCCTTGGGTTCCCGCTTCCATTTCTGGCTGAACTACACCAAACTCATTTGTATGATTTGGTTGAGCACTTATGATGTACATGGTTCCTTCTTTGTCTATGTACGCGTATCTCTCAAATTTCACCACTGGACGATCCAATCCAATGGGTTGATCAGGGTTGTGAAATTGCACCACCAATCTTCGCAAACCATCCTCATAGATGCGAGCACCTAAGTGGTTGGTTCGAACATATTCTAATTGAGTTCTATAGGGTCCTTCAGGTCTTTCCAAATATGCTATGTTTGACCCTCCTGCTCTTTCCATGCTAAAAGCCATTTCTGACTCACTAGTGTTTGAGCCCAATTCTTAAGGATAGGTATTCAATTGTTGAGCCCAGGAACGTGCAATAGTTCCTACACTTGCTTATGATGATCTAAGGCTTCGTCTGTCTGACTTACCTATATGCTTGCCTGACCTAAGGTTCATGAATTTACTTCTGGAATCACTCAGTACGCACTCTGATCATCAATGTTGCTTTGCTCCTTTGTTGCTTGTTTCTTTTTCAATTCCTTTACATTCTTGTCTTGTCTCAATGTATGCGTCAGGAATCAACTTTTTGTTGTGCTTTTGAGTTCTTGTTACGTCAGACTTAAATTCTTTCCTTGAGGTTTTCGTATCACACACTTTTATCTTTGCCTTGGACTTGAAAAATTAATTCTCTTGAACTTGATGCGTTCTATCCTCGCCTAGTTTACTCCACAATGCTACCGTTTAGCCTAAGTTAATAATGGACTGAGGGGGTTGAGTATTCTTCCAACCTCGAGTCAGCTTCTTTGATTGCTCTGATGCCCAAGAAGTCGCACTTCCCAAGCCTTGCATTCTTCATTGCCTTGCTTTGATTGCCTTTGATAGCCCTTGCTAGACCTGTAAAAATCCAATGTTTAACAATTTTTATATGGATGTTCAAGCACTTGAATATATACACCTTTAAAGGTTCCTTCTTTTTGGCCCAAATCTTAATGCCCCCTGACTTTTCTAGTCTCAACAATGGGTCAACCTCAAATTATCTTATCTAAACAATGGGTCTACTTGTAAAGAGCTTTCTAACGAGCTATAAAGCTAAAAAAACGGACTTTGAATGAAAAAGATAAGAGCGTTCAGGCCCTCGGGGGTAAAAACTGACAAAAAGGTTTTTCTTCAATTATGAGCTAAGGGATCTCCAATAAGCTTAGTCACCCAAAAAAATTCTCCAAATAGCCCCAAATTTGCCCACAAATTTAAACCCTAAATTTGGCATTTTGGGTGGACAATCGCGATGGTCTGGGATAATCGCGATGGTTTAGGACCGTCGTGATGGCTGAGGTGAACCGTCGTGATGGCGTGGTACAATCGTGATGGTCCGATCATGCGAGGCATCGTGATGGTCTAAATGAAGTGTCGTGATGGTCTATCTGGCGAGCAATCGCGATGGCGTGAGCCCGTTGCGATAGTCAATGGTCAAAGCAACTGTTGCGATGGCATGAGCCTATCGCGATGGTCACGAGGCGCAATGGCTTGAGCCAATCACGATGGTCCAACTTCAAGACATCGCGATGGTGTACCTGGTATCATCGCAATGGTTTGTCTTGACACGTGGCAGGGGAGTTGCTGCGATGGCATGGGCCAATCGCGATGGCGTGGGGTCGATAGGATCGTCGCGATGGTGTGAGACCATCACGATGGTCCGGCCGAGCTGTCTCGATGGCATGAGCCAATTGCGATGGTGCGACACAATCGCAATGGTGCGACACAATCGCAATGGTGCGACACAATCGTGATGGCGTGAGCCCATCGAGATGGTCCACCAAAATGCAAATTTTGCAAATGCAAATGTGGATTTGTGTGTGCACTAGGATCGCCTACACCATGATATGGTCGCCTACTTCAAATTCCGAGTTTGCCAGACCATCGCGATGGTCTGACATAGTCGGCAGATTCTGTCAGAAAGTGGTTTTTTTACCTTTTGGAAGCTTTTGTGCTGCTCTGGAGCACTATACCTGCAAAAAACACAAAAACACACAAGCACATACAAGCACAAAAGCTCTCTCTCTCTCTCTCTCTCTCGCATGCACAAATGAGGGGAAATGAGAAGAATGGGTGGATATGGTGAATTTTTTGAATTTTTTGGAGTGGAAGAAGATGATGTGGTGCTGAAGAAGGGGTATAGGGGAGGTGAAAAACACAAAAAACTAATTAAAAACAACAACAAAACTGAAATTTTTTTACCTTCCAACGCCACTTCTTGCTATACTCTTACCATCACACATTCTTCCTAGACTCGATCCCCGAAATGGTGCCAAATTTGGTGTTTCTCTAGCACAATTGTGAGTACCATGTTAAGAAGCTCCACCTCCTTAATGTCAATCCGCGAAAGAGATAGGAGTGATTTGAAGGTCGTGAATGTGAGATGGAGTGAGAGTGAAGGTAAGAAGCATAGAGATGCACACACACACATGTATGAGACAAGCAAGACACAATGGAAGGTAGGAAAATACACTCTATTACTCAAGATCTCAATTACAAGCTCACAATAGCTCTAAGCTCTGTCTACTCATATAAGCTAACCTCAAAAATGAGCTCTCTAGCTCTTTTTATAGATTCTAGACTGGTGTTGACTCGTTTCATATCTAGTGATTGGGATAGTTAAAAAATAGGTTCTAGGTGCTATTTGAATGGGTAAACGAGTCTAAAAATAACCAAAATCGGTAGGCTCATTCTACCTAAGCTCCTCAAGCTCGAGGAATCCTCGGCTTGCACAAGATGGAGCTATGAATTACAAAAGTGGTTGTTCTATGTTACATATGGTACAAGAGTGATGAAAATCACTCTTGAGAGTTTTTGAAAAGTATTTATAAAACATATTTTTTTGAAAAATAATCCACCCGGCTCCCCACTACTTTGTTGTGATCCGCCTTCACATGCTTCCTCGTTGCCTGTGCCTCTTGTTACTGCCATCAATGAGGAACTTGGATTTTCCTCTCTGAAGACCCTAGGACTAAGAAAAGCATATGCAGATGATGCAAGAAGAAGTGACCCAGGACCGAGAAGATCTGGGAGCATGCGGAATTTAGTGCAACGATTGATGTATGATAGTTATATGGCTCATCATTGTGCCTACATGATCAAGGTAATACAAAATGTTGAACCTTCTTGTTTTGAAGATGCAATTGGAAATGCAGATTGGGAAAAAGCTATGGATGAGAAGATGGTTGCACTTTATGGAAATAATACATGGAAGCTAGTCCCATTGCCACAAGGAAAGAAACCCATAGGCTGCAAGTGGGTTTACAAGGTAAAGCACAATGTTGATGGTAGCATAAGCAGGTACAAAGAACGATTGGTAGCAAAAGGATATGCACAAATGTATGGCATTCATTATGAGAAAACATTCAGCCCTGTAGCTAAAATGTCTACTGTCAAAACACTTGTTGCATTAGCTACAACAAAAGGATGGACTTTTGTTGGAGATAGACGTCTGCGGAAGCACGCGAACAACACAAGGAAGAAGAAGAAGCTTGGAGCACAAACACACAATACTGAATGTATTACTAGAGAATGTACAAAGATAAGTAGCCCATTAGGGCAATAGGTGTATATACAAGCCGGGGGAAAAAAACCTCCTAAAGAGGGAAAAAAGTGCCCCGGCAACAAATCCCCCCTGGGAGTGATGCGGTGAACAAGGAGATGGCACTCATGTATAAGGAAGTGCCAACCTATGTGGAAATCACTCCACAAAAGGAAGTAAGCCCAAAGCTTTGCGGAAAGCTTCAAACTTCTCCCTAGACAGAGCCTTCGTGAAAAGGTCTGCAATGTTCTCCTGCGTGGGCACATATGCCAAGCTGATCTCCCCAGCAGAGAAGCTCTCCCTGACATAGTGATAATGCACCTCAATGTGCTTAGTGCGAGCATGGAACACAAGGTTCCTCGCAACTGCCAATGCGCTCTGACTGTCAGTGAAGATGGTGGTGGCAGAAGACTCACCAACACCCAAATCAGCCATAAGGCATCTGAGCCACACACACTCAACAGTCACTATGAAAGCTGCCCTATACTCAGCCTCACAATTGGAAGTGGACGCAGTAGGCTGCTTCTTGCTCAACCAAGATATACATGAGCTACCAAGCATGAAGCGAAAACCACTGGTGGACACACGAGTGTCATAGCAACCAGCCCAATCTGAGTCTGAAAAAGCATGCAAATCTGGCGGTGGTGATCCCCCCTTGGGATAAAACAACCCAAGTAGTCGAGTACCACTCAAGTAGCGAAAGATGCGCTTAACCGCCTTCCAATGCATGACTCCTGGGCAATGCATAAACCTGCTCATCTATGAGACAACAAACTGAATATCTGGCCGAGTAATGCATAAGTAAATCAAGCATCCAACAGCCTGCTGATAGAGAACAACATCAAATGCATCTCCAGCATCATGAAGACTCAATCGTAAACCTGTCTCCATAGGAGTGGCAATAGGCTTACAGTCTTCAAGGCCAAAACGCTGCAATAATGTGTCAATATATTTCGTTTGACACAAAGCCATTCCACCATCAACTTGCATAAACTATATGCCCAAGTAGTGATGCGAATGCCCCAAATCAGACATCTCAAATGAGGCATGCAAATCAGCCTTGAAATCAGCAATATGCTTCTCAATAGGACCAATGAGCAGCATGTCATCAACATAGACAACAATGATCAGAAGCACATCATTAGCACGCTTAACATATAAGGTGCTTTCAGTTGGACTGTTCACAAAACCATGTGCAACCAGATAGGCATGTATCTTCTCATACCAAGCACGTGGTGCTTGCTTTAAACCATATAATGCCTTCTTTAACCTGCACACCTGGTTTTCATGCCCTTTCTGCACAAAGCCACGGGGCTGAAAAACATTCACTTCTTCATGCAAGTCACCATTCAAAAATGCTGTTTTAATGTCCAGCTGATGTACATTCCAACCATGATGGGCTGCAAGTGCACAAATGCTCTGAACAGTAGTCATACGGCATGTAGGTGCAAAGGTCTCATCAAAATCAATGCCTCTTTCCTACGCATAACCCTTTGCAACAAGCCTAGCCTTATACCTGTACACTGTACCATCAAGTTTACACTTCAGCTTGTATACCCACTTAGTGCCAATGGACTTCTTTCCAAAAGGCAAGTCACATAAAGACCATGTACCATTCTTTATTATAGCATCATATTCAGATTGGATGGCAGCCATCCAGTTTTCTGAATTCTGTGCTTCATCAAAAGAAACAGGCTCATTCTCATCACAGACACTAGACACAGCCATAGCATAGCAATCTGATGCAAAGGAGGCACTATGAGAGCCTGAACGAGTACGATATGACAAAGGTGCATCTAATTTGTTGTCACGCAAAGTCTGCACCAGCCATTTTGGCATAGTTTTTGCCTACTCAATATCAGCTCTCTCATCAACAAGTGCATCATGTAAATCTACATCAGAAATAGAATGATCTGCATCATCATATAAAACCTGCAAAGGCTGAGAAGTTGCCTCATTGGGACCAGCACTAGATTGTCCACCTGTAAAAAGAGGCATCAACTTATTATACATGTCTTTGGAGCTAACATATGTCTCCTTAGTACATGAAAGCAATGGCTGAATAGCATCTTCCACAAAGACAACATCACGGCTAACTAGAATGCGTTTAGTCTGTGGATGATACAGACGATAGCCTTTACTTTCAAAACTCTACCCAACAAAAATACATTTTGCTACCTTATCATCCAATTTTCTGCGATGTTGTTCAGGCACTAATGCATATGCCAAACAACCAAAAACATGCAGATGAGCAACAGATGGCTTGCGGTCATGCCAAGCCTCATATGGAGTGATAGACTGCAGTGCTTTAGTGGGACACGTGTTCAGTACATATGCTGCACACATGACAACCTCAAGCCAGAAACTATGTGATAAAGCCTGACTCTTGACCATGCACCTCGCCATCTCCATGAGTGACCTCTTCTTCCGTTCAGCAACTCCATTCTCTTGAGGTGTATATGGCACTGTACATTGGTGTTTTATCCCACGTTCAGCCAGAAATGCATTAAAATCAGAAGACATATATTCCCCCCCTCGATCAGAACGGAGGGTGCCCATTTTACATGCTCACAGATTTTCAGCCAAAACCAAAAACTATTTAAAGCACATGAACACTTCGGACTTTGCTTTGAGTGGATAATTCCCAAAAGAGGGTGTCTGCATAGGACCACAGACATCACTATGTACAAGCTGCAATTTCTGCGTAGCCCGAACTGAACCATCTTTTGGAAAGGAGGAACGCTGCATTTTGCCCAAAATACAGCCTTCACATACATGTTTTCCAGGTGCCTCAAGCTTGGGCAAAGAAGACACCATATCAGATTTTTGCAGGCGTAGCAAACTAGCAAAATTCAGATGACCAAAGCGCGCACGCCAAAGCTTTGCATCTGACATAGCCTGAGAATCATGAACTGCACATGCCTCATCATTCATAGATCTTTCATAGTCTATAAGCTTATACAGCCCACGACATAAAATGCCAGAAGCAATAATCACATCGCCTTTTGATAGATCATGAACTATACACCTGTCATCAACGAATTTCACAATCAAGCTAATCTTGGCTAATGCAGAAACTGATAACAGATTCTTCTTGATCCTGGCACAAATAAAGCATATGACAAGGTGAAAGAACTACCATCAGCAGTAGTCAGAATGATCTTACCAACTCCCATAACAGGATAAGAGGAGTTGTTGGCGCATGTGACAGTATTCCCTGTAGGGGCAAGCTTGAGTGAATAGAAGAAACTACACTGCGAGGTAATATGTTTGGTCGCCCCACTGTCAAAGTGCCAAACATCTGAGTCCACTACAGACATGCACTGCTCATGAGAAGATGGGTCAAAACTACAAAGAGTAGTATTGATTCTTTGAATGTGCAGCATTTGCAGATTTCTGCTTACTAGTAGAAGAGCTCCATTTTCCTTTGCCCTTCTGACTAGCCAAGAAAGCTTGATCTGCAACACGCATAATGGACCTGTTCTGCCTGGACTGATCTTCCTGCAATAGAACAGAAACTAACTCCTCAAATGATAAGGCATTCGGATTGCCTTTCATCATCAACCGAAGAGTAGAAGCAAAACTCTGATATGAATCAGGAAGACCATTCAGAACGGACTGCATAAGTGAGCTATCTGGTATAACCTCATCAGTAGAAATCAACTGTTCCTTCAAATCTTTGATCTTCGTTAGGAAACTGTCCATAGAATCACCTTCATTCATATGCTCACTCTCCAACTGAAGCTAAACAACACGAGCCTCATTCCTAGCTTGGTACAATGTGGTAAGTGTATCCTAAGCATCCCTAGCTATTCTACAAGAGCGAATATGAGGAATAATGGCACGTTTGATAGACAAAGCTATCAATGCATGTGCTTGGGCATCTTTGCCATCCCAATGAATTTGCTCTGGAGTAGGTGCAACAAAAACAATAGCATGAAGAGGAATCTGTGGAATATCATCTTCGACACCATCTTCATCAGCTCTAGCACCTATATTTGCAGTACCTGTCATTGCAGGTGTAACAGGATGTCTTTCAACACCCTGCACAATGTTCCACAATCCTTTTGCAACCAAAACATGTCGCATCATTAAGCCCATAATGGGTAGTTGGTACCATCCAACTTATCCTCAATAGCCAACATACGAAATACATCACTGCTTTCAACCATGGCCGGTGACTAAAATACCTTGATGCAGAAAATTGACTATATCTCAAAAAGTTGAACAGAACTGCCCAGATGAGTTCTGCGAGACCTGTAGCAGACTTCGAGATGCTTAAACTGGCGAACAAAAACTGGTATATACCTTTGGCACAAAAAGACGAAATAGCCTGCACAAGCAGTGCAATAGTGCATTCAGAGGTCGAAACGAGCTCAAATCACGATTTCGGTGTTGGTGCAAAACAAGCCTACACACATTGGCTTGGAACATTGGAACCTTGGAAAGCTAAAGCTTGTACCCTTGGAGGATGTATTTACATGAACCTTGAACCATAGGAACCAATGCTTAATTGGTTATTACTTTTTATCCAATGTAAAAAGTCTATATGACTTTATCAATCATGTAATCACACCTACTAGACTAGAGTCGTGGAAAAGTAGATGATTTGATTGAGGGAATATCTCCCTAAGTTTAGTGGAGAGATTGAAGGGAGCCAAAACTTGAATTCAAATTCAAACTCCTTCAAAAATTCTTATAAAAGGCAATTGAAAAAGTCGCGGGGTGTTACACTCCTCCCGAGGCAATTATGAGTCAATCATTGAGTGTGTGTGAGCTACACCATAGCCTACACCTCTGAGTACCATTGAGCATCACATTACATGCCAATGGGAATGTACAATCATTAGATTTAATCAATATACATATATTCATAGTCTCTGTTTTCTCTGAGTGACTACATTCAACTCTGTCAACTTCAAAGGAGCATATCTCAAGATCTACTGAACCAAATTGGATGATTCAAAGTGCATTGGATTCAGCTCAAAGTCTAATATACACCTACAAAGTTTCAAAGTCATTGGATCTACCATCACAGAGAAATCTCAGTCGGGGTGCTCACTAGTCTGTGACTGTAAGTCTCCTAAAAAATCGGGGGTACACCTTATTTTGCTAAAGTGATTTCTCTGAGTGTGATTTATCATTTTTCTTCATTCCACTTGAAAATGGAAGCTTACTAGGCTAATTGAATATCCCTAGAAGGAATTTTGCTAATTGTAACTACACTGGTCACACTGAGCATAATACTGAGCAGGTATCAAGACCAAAATAGAAAGTTTTCAAGTCTTGTGATTTTCAAAGTAGTCTGTTTTGATCAAGTCATTACTCAAACTTTTTTCAAAGTACATATAGTATATTTTGGTGTCATTTGGAAGCTCAAGGAGTCTTCTAAGCATATCTGAAGAGAAAGGAGGGCAGGTGTGAAGCAGGTCTAGCAGCACCAACTTGATCTTCTGAGGTGATCATTGGATTCTTACATCTTGAGTTATGTTAATTTTTCTACTCACTAGTCTATTTCTGTAGCAGCCCGTGAAAATCGGGATGATGTCATCACTTGTTAAAAGTCATTCTCAGTGTGTGGTTTGTTATTTTTGATGAGATTACTCTCTAAAGTTAGCTCTTTAAGCTACCTAGCCTTCCCCAAGAGGAATTAATCTAATTGCTGCTGTGCTCAGAGAATTATGTAAAACACTGGACAGGTGTATCAACCAAGAATAGCAAGTTTTCACCTCTGAGCTAACTCCAACTTATCTGTTTTGATCTATCTTTTTGAGAGTGATCTTCCAAGGTACATAGGGTGTCTAATACATCCATTGGCAAGCTAAAAGGGCCCACCATCTACTCCTGGAGTTCATTTGGCTGGTGTAGAGCAAAGATTTTGCAACACCTCTTCATCTTCAACACATACCTATCCATCTCTTCACAGTGGTATCAGAGCAAGGTTGGACAACATGGCAGATGGATTTCCTTCATCAATTGACAAATTGGACAGAGGTAACTACTCAGATTGGTCATTAAGAATGGAAGCTTATCTCCAAGGTAGAAGTTTATATGGTTATGTGGCTGGAGATGAAGTTATGCCAAGTTTCAGGAACAAAAGTCAACCAACACAAGAAGAGCAAGAAAGATTGAGCACATGGTGCTCCAAGGATGCACTTGCAAGGTCTTATCTCCTCAACTCTATCTCAGATTTTTTGTTGCCTCATATTAGAAGTTGTAAGACATCTCAGGAAGTGTGGGATGCACTTGAAGCTTTCTTTTCTTCAAGTACCAAAGCTAGGAAGCATCAACTATGGCTGGATTTCACAACTCTCAAGAAGGCTCCCAAACAAAATGTGACTGATTTTGTCACAAAGCTCAAGGACATAGCAGATCAGTTGGGAAGCATTGGAGAGGTAATAGATGAAGAGCAAATTGTAAGGCAGGTCATCAATGGCTTGAAGGCAGATGACAAGTGGGAAGCATTCACCACAGCTATGGATTTGTACATGGACATGCATGTACCTGATTTCAACACACTCATTGGACAATTACTTACTCAAGAGGCAAAGCTTATCAAAAATGGAGAAAGCTCTAAAGGTAATCAATCTTCAGCTTTATACACGGATAAAAGCAAGTCTAAAGATAACAAAGGAAAGGCAAAGAAAGTGGATGATGAAGCAGGTACATATCAAGCTAACTATGCAGGTAGAGGAAGACATGGCAGAGGTAGAGGAAGAGGAGGTAGACAAGGCAGGGGGAGATCCCAAGACTCCAACTCATGTTCTATTTGTGGATTAACTAATCATACAACTGAAAATTGCTTTCGGAATTCCAGGAATCAAAGAGGCAGAGGATACAATAGAGGAAGTTATGGCTACTCAAGAGGAAGGTTCAACAATTATCATGGCAACTACAACAACTACAATCATTCAAACTATCAAGGAGGCTACAAAGGAAGGAGAGACTACAATAACTACACAGAAGACTCAAACAAAGAGGATTCATTATTGATCATGAACATGGCTATGCCACAAGGTAAATCTGATGAGCATGTTTTCTACATAGATTCAGGTTGTTCAAATCATGTGGCAGGAAATGTGGCACTCCTATCAGATTTAGAAGATCCAAGGAATAAGCATGAGGTACAAACAGGAGATGATACAAAACATCCTGTGGAGAAAATAGGCAATGTCAAAGCACCTGATGGAAACATCAACCTACTCAGTAAGGTACTCTATGTCCCTACCATTACAAAGAATTTGATAAGTGTTGGGTAGATAGTAGAGAAAGGGTTGCAAGTCAGGTTCACAAAGGCAGGAGCATTTGTTGAAGATCCAAGTCAAGGATTCAGAAGAATTGCAAAAGGTGAAAAGACAGGTAGATTGTTCACATTTGAATTACAGGACACTAGAAACATTGCTCTATTTAATTATGGCAGTCAGACACTCACAGAATTGGAAGTATGGCACAAAAGGTTAGCACATATTGGTGAAAGGTCATTAAAGCAAATTTGCAGGGACCAAAGTGTACTTGGACTCCCTAATTTGTCAAAACAACATATGATTTATAAGTGTAGTGCATGTCAGTTTGGAAAGTCTCACATGTTACCATTCATGAAGAAAGGTTATATGCATGGAGATCTCTTGGAGTTGGTTCATACAGTTGTATGGGGACCAAGCAAGGAAGCTTCAATATCAGGATCAAGGTATTATGTTTCCTTTATTGATGATTGCAGCAGATGGACTATCCTATTCTTTATGAAACACAAAGATGAAGTTTTTTCATGTTTCAAAAGATATTTGGCTCTTGTGGAGAATCAAACAGGTAAATCACTAAAAAGGCTAAGGTCAGATGGAGGGGAAGAATACTTCTCCCATGATTTTGATTCTTTTCTTCAAGAAAGAGGAATCAAAAGAGAGGTAACTACAAGGTACACTCCTGAGCAAAATGGAGTGGCAGAAAGGAGGAATAGGACAATTGTTGAAGCTGCAAGGTCTATGTTAAATGAAAAGCATTTACCTAATTACTGATGGGCTGAGGCTGTATCTACAGCCACTTACTTGATTAACAGGTTGCCTTCAAAATCCCTTGATGGGATGACTCCATATGAGGCTTGGAATGGAAGAAGACCAAGTTTAGATCATTGTAAAATTTTTGGATGTATTGCTTTTGCTCATGTTCCTTCACAGGTTAGAGGCAAGATGGATCCAAAAGCAGAAAGGTGTGTATTTATTGGATATGACAACAATCAAAAGGGCTACAGGTTATACAACCCTACCAACAAAGGATTCTTGGTAAGCAGAGATGTAGTTTTTGATGAGAACAATTCATGGTATGAAGATTCATGCAGGAAGATCAATTTACCATATGATCTTGAAGAAGATTTTCCAAAGCTTGGTAGAGAACAATCAAGGATTGAAGAACAAGACACCTCAGAGGATGATGAAGAATGTCAGATGGAAAAGATCAAAGCATGGAAGTCTAAAGGTAAAGCAAAATTGCAGGAACTTGGACATGAGGCAGAATCATCACATCATGGCCTAAGAAGATCTATGAGGGAAAAGAAAAAACCAGAAAGGTATGGGTTTGACACCTCATTAGTAACTAAACATTCTATCTACATAGCACAGGACATAAACCAAGAGGAGCCATCATCATTTGAAGAGGCCAAAGCAAAAACAGAATGGAAGCATGCAATGAAGGAAGAGATTGAAGCACTCGAGGAAAACAACACTTGGGATTTGGTGCCCAAGACTTCATCCATGAAGGTAATAGCCTCAAGATGGGTCTATAAACTCAAGAAGAATTCTGATGGTTCAATTAACAGGTATAAGGCAAGGCTTGTGGCAAAAGGCTTTGCACAAACTCAGGGAATTGATTATGAGGAGACCTTCTCTCCTATGGCAAAGATGCCTACTATTATGGTTTTGCTTAGTATTGCCTCTTCCAAGAATTGGAAGATACTTCAACTAGATGTGAAGAATGCATTCTTGAATGGTTGGATAACAGAAGAGGTATATATGGCACAACCACCTGGTTTTGAGAGTCAAGTTTATCCTGATTATGTGTGTAAACTTAACAAAGCATTGTATGGTCTCAAGCAAGCTCCAAGAGCTTGGAATTTCAGGCTTGTTTCATTCTTGCAGGACAAAGGCTTTCAACCAAGCAAAGAAGATCCTTCACTCTTTATTAAAAAGAGTAATTCCGAGGTCATCTACCTATGTGTATATGTAGATGATATTATATTGACAGGAAATGATGCAGATGGTATGAAGAAGATCAAAGATCAGATGAGAGAAGAGTTCAAGATAAGTGATTTGGGTTCACTTACCTACTTCCTAGGTTTGGAAGTTGTCTACAAAGATCATGGTTTGTTTCTCACTCAAAGGAAGTACATTAAGGACATGTTGGCAAAATTCAAGATGCAAGATTGTAAGATTGCAGGTACTCCAATGGAGGTCAATCACAAATTGAGCTCACATGAAGGTGAACTCATAGAGGACATCACATCATATCAAAGTCTAGTGGGTAGTCTCAACTATGCCACATTGACAAGAGTAGATATATGTTACAGTGTGAGTGTGCTAAGCCAATTTATGCACACACCAAGGAAACCACATATGGATGCTGCCAAAAGGATACTCAAATATCTCAAAGGAACCATAAATGAAGGACTTTATTATCCTTATGTATCTGATTTAGGTTTGAAGCTATTTTCTGATGCAGATTGGGCTGGCTCCAAGGAAGATAGAAGGAGCACTTCAGGTTATCTTACCTTTGCAGGTTCAAAGCTTATTTCATGGTCATCCAAGAAGCAACCCACAGTTGCTCTCTCTTCTACTGAAGCTGAATACAGAGGTCTTGCCATAGCTACTCAGGAAGCTATGTGGATGAAGACATTATTCAAAGATCTTGGATTGGAGTTTGGAACTCCAACTATTTTTGGTGATAATATGAGTTCTATTCACTTGGCTGCTAATCCTATTTTTCATGCAAGGACTAAACATATTGAAGTTCATTATCATTATGTACGAGAGAAGATTCTAAGCAAAGAGATTCAAATATCATATGTGTCCACTCATCAACAATGTGCAGATATTCTAACCAAAGCATTGGATGGTACAAAGCTTTGCAAATTCAAGGCTATGATAGGTTTGCAGGTAATCTTGGAAGATTCAAGACCTCAAGCATACTTGGCTTGAGGGGGAGCTGTTGGAGCAAGTCTATGACAAGCCTAAGTATTGGCTTGAGTCTCACAAAGTCATTAAAGAAGCTTCAAAATGAAGACTATGTAAAGTTCACTTGTGAACTACCTCTTGTAACTTTTGAAGAGTTTACTTAATGTAAAAGTAAGAGAATCTTAAGTGGTTGAGCCCACATGATCAAGAATGGAAAGAGGAGCCACGAATTCGTGATTTGTGGTAGGTAGAGAATCAAATAAATCATTGATTGATTGGAGAGTGATTGAGGGAAGTTAGCCTCCCAAACTCAACTATAAATAGATGGCAGTTTTAGTCGTGGTTAGAGAGACCTATGTGAAGACCAAGAGCTGAGCTTTATGCCATATCAAGGTGTGATTACAAGGCACACATATGTATCAGTAAGTCATTGTATTGTACAAGCAATATACTTTCATTTTTATGATTATTTGAGGTCATCTTTCTATGTTCTTGTGATGTGTACTACTCACTGCCATTACTTCAGTTTTTCTCAGTTAGCTTGCAGAGATTGTTTCTCTGCACTTGGTTCATCATTTTCAGTGATTTAACTTGGTAAAGTTAGCTCTATAAGTCTACTATATGCTCACAAATTTTCATGTCATTTGGATGTTGGAATCTTCAGTTATGTTCATTTGAAGTCAACAGGGTATGTTCATCTTCACTTCTCTGTCAGGTACCCGATTTTTTCAGTCATCTTGTCAGAGTCATTTCTCAGTGGTTACTCATCCAAATTCAGTGATTTAAAGCTTGTTGGATTCAGCTTACTGTCTAGTATAAGCATACAATTTTCATGATCATTGGATTCTTACATCTTGAGTTATGTTAATTTTTCTACTCACTGGTCTATTTCTGTAGCAGCCCGTGAAAATCGGGATGATGTCATCACTTGTTAAAAGTCATTCTCAGTGTGTGGTTTGTTATTTTTGATGAGATTACTCTCTAAAGTTAGCTCTTTAAGCTACCTAGCCTTCCCCAAGAGGAATTAATCTAATTGCTGCTGTGCTCAGAGAATTATGTAAAAAACTGGACAGGTGTATCAACCAAGAATAGCAAGTTTTCACCTCTGAGCTAACTCCAACTTATCTGTTTTGATCTATCTTTTTGAGAGTGATCTTCCAAGGTACATAGGGTGTCTAATACATCCATTGGCAAGCTAAAAGGGCCCACCATCTACTCCTGGAGTTCATTTGGCTGGTGTAGAGCAAAGATTTTGCAACACCTCTTCATCTTCAACACATACCTATCCATCTCTTCACATTCATGAAACATAAGGATGAAGTATTTAATTGTTTCAAAAGGTATCTTGCATTAGTTGAAAATCAAACAGGTAGACATTTGAAGAGGCTAAGGTCAGATGGTGGTGGAGAATACTTCTCCAATGACTTTGAAGATTTCTTGCAGGAAAGAGGCATCAAGAGAGAGATTACTACAAGGTACTCACCTGAACAAAATGGGGTAGCTGAAAGGAGGAATAGACTCATTGTAGAGACAGCTAGGTCTATGCTTAATGAGAAAAAATTGCCAAATTATCTTTGGGCAGAGAGTGTATCTACTGCCACATACTTAATCAACAGGTTGCCATCAAAGACACTTGATGGAATGACACCCTATGAGGCTTGGCATGGTAAGAGACCATCTCTGGATCATTGTAAAATCTTTGGATGTGTTGCATATGTGCATATTCCCTCACAGGTAAGGGGAAAGCTAGACCCTAAGGCTGAAAAGTGTATCTTCATTGGTTATGATTTGAACCAAAAGGGATACAGATTCTACAACCCCTCAAACAAAGGCTTCAAGGTAAGCAGAGATGTCATCTTTGATGAAAATGATTCATGGTATGAAAATGAGTGCAGGAAAGTTAGCCTACCTTATGATATGGAAGAAGACTTCCCAAAGCTTATCAGGCAAGAACCAATTCAGAAAGAGGACACAAGCTCAGATGATGAAGACACCATCAACATTGAAGAGTTCAAGGCTTGGAAATCCAAAGGGAAGATGAAGATGAAGCAACTAGAAGACAATCCAGAATCCTCAACTCAAGCTATGAGGAGATCCCAAAGAGAAAAGAAGAAACCTATCAGGTATGGGTATGATACTTCACTTGTAACCAAGCACTCTGTATATCTTGCAAAGGATATCTTGAATGAAGAACCAGGTACATTTGAAGAAGCAATCACTAAACCAGAATGGAAGGAAGCAATGGATGAAGAAATGGAGGCTCTCAACGAGAGTGATACTTGGGACTTGGTACCCAAGAAAGACTCCATGAAGGTGATAGGATCCAGATGGATCTACAAACTCAAGAGAAACTCAGATGGTACAATAAACAGGTATAAAGCTAGGTTGGTAGCCAAGGGTTTTGCACAAACCCAAGGCATTGATTATGAGGAGACATTTTCTCCTGTGGCCAAGATGCCAACTATCAGAGTTATGGTGAGTGTAGCTGCATCCAAGAATTGGAACATGTACCAATTGGATGTAAAGAATGCATTCTTGAATGGATGGATATCTGAAGAAGTCTACATGTCACAACCACCTGGCTATGAAGATCCCAATAAGGTAAATCATGTTTGTAAATTGAAGAAGGCTCTGTATGGATTGAAGCAGGCACCTAGAGCATGGAATTACAGGTTGACAACCTATCTCCTAGATCAAGGATTTGTGATGAGTAAAGCAGATACTTCATTGTTTATAAAGAGGAACAATTCAGAGGTAATATACTTGTGTGTCTATGTTGATGACATCATTATTACAGGAAATGATGTTCAGGGAATAAGACACATCAAAGGACAAATGATGAAGGAATTCAAGATCAATGATCTTGGATTATTGAAGTACTTCCTAGGACTTGAATTGGTCTACACAAATTCAGGTATATTTATTACTCAGAAGAAGTACATTCAGGACATGGTCAAGAAGTTTAATTTGCAGGAAGCTAAAGTCTCAAACATTCCTATGGAGGTCAACCACAAACTCAGTGCACATGAAGGAGAAGAACTCAAGGATATTACAGGTTACCAAAGTTTGGTAGGTAGTCTAAATTATGCTACCTTAACCAGGATTGATATATCATATGGTGTTAGTGTACTTAGCCAATTTATGCACAAACCAAGAATACCACATTTGGAGGCAGCCAAGAAGATAGTAAAGTACCTAAAGGGAACACAAAATCATGGTTTGTACTTTCCATATTCATCAGACATTGATATTAAGGTATACTCAGATGCAGATTGGGCAGGTTGCAAGGATGACAGGAGGAGTACATCTGGTTACATATGCTTTGCAGGTGATAAACCAATTTCTTGGTCATCCAAGAAACAACCCACAGTAGCTTTGTCATCTACTGAGGCAGAGTACAGAGGACTAGCAAATGCAACTCAAGAAGCCATATGGTTGAAGCTATTATATTCAGAATTGGGCCTACATACAAGGCCACCAATCATATTTGGGGATAACTCAAGTTCTCTTCACCTAGCAGCTAATCCAATTTATCATGCTAGGACAAAACACATAGAGGTTCACTACCACTATGTGAGGGAGAAGTTACTTAGCAAAGAAATTCAATTATCATATGTGTCTACTAATATACAATGTGCAGATTTGCTTACTAAAGCTCTGGATGGAAGCAAGCTATGCAGATTTAAATCCATGATTGGATTGCAGGAAATAATTGAAGATTAGAGATGAAGACTTGAGCCAAAGTGTTTGGCTTGAGGGGGAGCTGTTGGTGCAAAACAAGCCTACACACATTGGCTTGGAACATTGGAACCTTGGAAAGCTAAAGCTTGTACCCTTGGAGGATGTATTTACATGAACCTTGAACCATAGGAACCAATGCTTAATTGGTTATTACTTTTTATCCAATGTAAAAAGTCTATATGACTTTATCAATCATGTAATCACACCTACTAGACTAGAGTCGTGGAAAAGTAGATGATTTGATTGAGGGAATATCTCCCTAAGTTTAGTGGAGAGATTGAAGGGAGCCAAAACTTGAATTCAAATTCGAACTCCTTCAAAAATTCTTATAAAAGGCAATTGAAAAAGTCGCGGGGTGTTACACTCCTCCCGAGGCAATTCTGAGTCAATCATTGAGTGTGTGTGAGCTACACCATAGCCTACACCTCTGAGTACCATTGAGCATCACATTACATGCCAATGGGAATGTACAATCATTAGATTTAATCAATATACATATATTCATAGTCTCTGTTTTCTCTGAGTGACTACATTCAACTCTGTCAACTTCAAAGGAGCATATCTCAAGATCTACTGAACCAAATTGGATGATTCAAAGTGCATTGGATTCAGCTCAAAGTCTAATATACACATACAAAGTTTCAAAGTCATTGGATCTACCATCACAGAGAAATCTCAGTCGGGGTGCTCACTGGTCTGTGACTGTAAGTCTCCTAAAAAATCGGGGGTACACCTTAATTTGCTAAAGTGATTTCTCTGAGTGTGATTTATCATTTTCCTTCATTCCACTTGCAAATGGAAGCTTACTAGGCTAATTGAATATCCCTAGAAGGAATTTTGCTAATTGTAACTACACTGGTCACACTGAGCATAATACTGGGCAGGTATCAAGACCAAAATAGAAAGTTTTCAAGTCTTGTGATTTTCAAAGTAGTCTGTTTTGATCAAGTCATTACTCAAACTTTTTTCAAAGTACATATAGCATATTTTGGTGTCATTTGGAAGCTCAAGGAGTCTTCTAAGCATATCTGAAGAGAAAGGAGGGTAGGTGTGAAGCAGGTCTAGCAGCACCAACTTGATCTTCTGAGTGGATCCAGCCATCACTCCCAACATTCGGCACCACACAGCGAAGCTGTTTTGATCTCTGAAACACGTTGAGTATGCTCACCAAAATTCATGCGATTCTGAGACTGCAAACAGAGGAGTGTCGACGGCACCCTAGATGAAGCAACGACCTGCGCTGATACCAATTGTTGGAGATAGACGTCTGCGGAAGCACACGAACAACACAAGGAAGAAGAAGAAGCTTGGAGCACGAACACACAATACTGAATGTATTTCTAGAGAATGTACAAAGATAAGTAGCCCATTAGGGCAATAGGCGTATATACAAGCCGGGGGAAAAAAACCTCCTAAAGAGGGAAAAAAGTGCCCCGGCGGTCCTAGTGTGTTCACACACATCACTACCTAAATATATCAACAACTTTGCATCAGATGAATGTGAAGAATGTTTTTCTACATGATTAGTTACAAGATGAAGTAAACATGGACCAACCATAAGGATATGAAGATTCAAAGCATCTAGAATATATTTGCAGGTTGCAAAAGGCTTTGTATGGGCTGAAGCAAGCACCTCATGCATGGCATGCACGAATTGTTGATTACTTAACCATCATTGGGCTTTCTATGTGTGATGCAAATCATTCACTATATGCAAGGAAGGGTGATGATGGCATCACAATTGTGGCTATCTATATTGATGACTTGATTGGAGGTGGTGATAATGAAGAAAGAATCAAAGAGGTAAAGCAACTTCTTATGCAGGAATTTGACATGAAAAATCTTGGTGTGCTAGACTATTTATTGGGCATTGAGTTTATACATAAAGAAACAGGTATATGGATGTCACAAAGGCAATATGCCTTGAATATGCTGCAAAATTATGATATAGTTGATTGCAAGCCGATTTCTAGGCCATTAGACCAAAATTTGAAGTTGGATGCTACATCAGGTGAAGCATTGGAAAATGCTACTATGTACATGAAAATTGTGGGAAGTTTGATATATCTCAGAATTATGAGGCCTGATCTTAGCTACATTGTTGGACTTGAAAGTCAATTTATGCAGGTTCCCAGGAATCAACATTAAATGCTCTCAGGTGCACTCTTTGTTATGTGAGTGCTACTTTGGATTATGCATTGTTTTATGAAGGTGGTGTAGATTTGCAGATTCATGGATACACCAATGTAGATTGGGCTGGTAGCCTTCGAGATAGAAGATCTACTAGTGGCTTTCTATTCTGACTTGGGAGTGTAGCTATTACATGGAGCAGCAAGAAGCAACCCAATGTTGCTTTGTCTAGTATAGAGGCTGAGTATAGAGGTGCTACAATGGTAGCATGTGAGGCATCATGGCTTGAGATGCTACTTGCAGATTTAGGTGTGGAAGTGCAAAAGCAGATCACTATCTATTGTGATACTCTTAGCAATATAAAGTTAGCATAGAACCCTATTTTTCATGCTAGAACAAAGCATATCGAGGTGCATTATCACTTCTTCAGAGAGAAGGTATTAGCAGATGATATTGATCTTACGAGAATAGATGAGCAGGTTGCTGATATTTTCACTAAAGCACTTGGAGCAGAGAAGTTAAAGAAGTTTCGAAAGATGCTTGGATTAGAGGACATGATGTTGAGCTTGAAGGGGAGTGTTGAGATATCAAGCTCAACATGTGATGATCCAAGATGACACGTATTGGCTTTTTGTTTCTTTGACATGTATAGTGGTCACGCTGGTATATGTCAGGGTTACTTCATTGAGCTTTATTAGATTTATCTACCGAGAGTGATGGCACATTTCTTACTTGCCAGATCACTCATTCGCAGACATTAGATTTTTCCTTATCTACTGATCTTTATATATTGCACTTGTTGTATTCTTGTTTTTAGGTCATTCTTGTACATTCCTTTTTATGTAATAGAAGAAGAAGAAGAAGAAGAAGAAGAAGAAGAAAAAGAAGAAGAAGAAGAAGAAGAAGAAGAAGAAGGAGAAGAAGAAGAAGAAGAAGAAGAAGAAGAAGAAGAAG